>SJYA01002932.1:13748903-13761260 GCA_006410615.1 Neotragus moschatus | reverse complement strand
TCCCCCCCCCCCCCCCCCCCCCCAGATTCCAGCCCCGCTTCCCAAAAAGCACCCAGTCCTTGGACTGGGCTCCAGCATCCCCAAGGAAAAGATGCTATGGGCCTTAGGCCAGAGGACCTTGGCTGGGTTGAACAAGACGGGGTCTCCCTGGCTGGAGACCCCAGGCTCAGTAGAGAAACACACATACACACAGAAATACACTTACATAGGTACACACAACATGCACACACATGTCCTAATATTAAATAAAATACCCTTTGCTTATAACTTAAAAAATCAATACACAACTAACCCTTGCATAGGGCTCTGGGTGGAGAAAGAAGGGCAGGGAAAAAGGAGGTCAAGGGAAACCTTAAGACTGCTATCTGGAGCCTGGGAAAGCCCACTAGCTCCAGGGTCCTATGGCCCACCAGACCCTTCCCCCCATCAGCTTCCTTCCAAGTGCCTGGCTCAGCCTCTGCTGGCTTCCCCCGGCCCCACGTTCCCCACTCCAGGATCACCATCAGGATGTACTGTTAGCAACTAAAGAAGGGAACAGGGATGTTTCCTGGACATCACCTCAGAAGGCAGACCCCTTCCAACGAGAGAACCTCTTCATTTGGAAGGGGAGCCTCCTAACACACTCTACAGGACTGGTAGGCAGCAGGCAAGGGGAGGGTCGAGCTAAAGAAAGAGTGGGGCTTAGCTTCTCCGCTAAGAAGCAAAGAGAAGATGGCTAGACAGGGACAGACTTCTCCCCTCAGAGCCAAACAGTTGGAGGTGGGCATTCCCACCTAACCCCACGCAGCCGAGATAACCCTCTTCCTCCTATCCCTAAGGGGAAGGCAAATGCCAGGGACCTAGGGTGAGGAACTACATCAATTCTGGAGCAGGGGCTCCTGGCTGCCTTGAAGGCCTGCCTGGGGTGACAGACCAGAGTGGGCTACTGAACTTTATTTCTATAAAGACCAAAAGTTAAGGGCTGAATCAGAGTTAGAGAGGGAAAGGCTTAGTTCCACTCCCTGACCAAATTCCTTTCTCCCATTTTTTTAGAAGAGATTTCCTTGCTCAACCCCCGCGTCTAGCTCTCTCCTCCACCCCCCACCCTGTCTTGCTGGAAGCTGTCGCGGGATTCTGGCCCTCTTCCCCTCTTCCTTCATGGCTCCATCAGACTGGGTCTGGAAGGCTTAATAAGGAGGCACATCAAAGGCGTTACTTCTGTGGCGACAACCCTCCCAGCCAAATAGACTCTTCTCCCTTAGGGGGACCCCCAGCCTCTGATACCCCATCTCAGCTCTTCCTCCGGAAACCCTGGGGTAAAAGCAATCTAAGGGGGATGAAAGGGACCCGGGGCGCAGGGCGGCTCTGGAGGCCCTTTTATGTCCCGGTTCCCAGGCGCTAAGGACGTGTCCAGACAGCTACCCCCAGCGCCCGGGGCGGCCCCACTCCCCTCTACTCCTGGGACACGCTGTCTCCTCCAACCTGTGCCCTCCGCCCTCCAGCCGCCACAGGGGTATCCCTCCCCAACTCGCAGCCCAGGGGCGTGAGAGAAATAGAGAGAGGAAGGGGAGAACTGACCGGCATGCGCAGCTCCTCCCTGCCCAGTCAAAACAGTCAAAGGCGTCTGTCCCGTCCAGCTCCAGAGACTACGAAACCCCTAGCGCCCCGGTTCCCTGACCCCCACACCACTTTTCCTCCCTCTCAATAAATAACCACTTTCTCCTCTTACTCAAGCCACCCCCACCCCCACCAGGGCATCGGGCCCGAGGGCTCTCTTCTGATGGCCCCAGGGAAGACCAGCGGGGAGGCAGGACGGAGGAGCTCAGTTGGAGGGAGCCGCGCTGCCCTCAGCCTCACGCTTGCCTTTGCCCCCGGGGGGCTCCACCCCACCAGCCTTGCCCTCGCCCGCCGCTGCCCCGGCTGCCTCCTCTTTGGTGCCCTCGTGGGTTTTCATGTGTTTGGCCAGGTGGTCGCTGCGCATGAAGACCCGGCTGCAGACTGCGCAGGGGAACTTCTTGGTGCCGGTGTGGGTCTGGAGATGGCGCTGCAGCTCATCAGAGCGCGTGAAGCGCTTGCCGCAGAAGAGCCAGTTGCACACGAAGGGACGGTCGCCGCTATGCCAGCGCAGATGCGCCTTCAGGTGTGACGTCTTGGCGTAAGCTTTCCCACAGCCTGGGATGTGGCAATTGTGCAAATGCTTCTTCTTGCCCCCATCGGGCCCGCATGGAGCCCCCAGTCGCTCCGCCTCCAAGCAGTTGGGACAGCGACAAACGGTCTGGCCTGAGCTGCGGGGCACCGATCTCCGGGAGCCTTTGGGCCGGGCCGCCCCGTCCAGACTGGTATCCAGGCCCTGGGACTCTGGGGCTGCCGCTTCCAACGCCTTCGCCCCGTCGGGAGGCCCCAGCAGGTGCTGCCCTCCGGCGGCTGGGAGGAGGTGGTGCGGATGTGGGTGGGGCGGCGGGGCGCAGAGCTGGTGGTCTCCAACATAGCCCCCCAAGCCAGCCTGAAGCGCCCCGGGGTGGCCCGGTGAGGTCAGCGTGCTCTGAGCGTGGGGGAGGTCCATCCAGCTGGTACCCGGATGAAGGTCCCACCACGATCCATCCTCGGTGCCTGGGTGTGTCGGCCGGAACCAGGATTCGTAATGGTGTGACATGTCCGGCTGCAGGAGCTTGGAAAAGGGTCCCGGGACCAAGGGGCTGTCGTTTTCTAGGTCCTCGCAGGTTACCCGAGAGGAGGCCCCCGGCAGCTCATAGCCCTGTGAGAAGTCCACCTCGGGGCCCAGCGGGAGGTTCTGCAGCTCTCCAGGCTGCAGCGGGGAGGGGTAGTCCCCGGCCTCCGGGCTCGTGTGGCCCTGGTATGTTTGGAGAGGCTGCAGGTCGAGGCGCGGCGGGGAGGCGGCAGGCGCGTCCGTGTGCTGGCTGCCCAGAGAGCCGCAGACGGCGGTTAGCATTGCCGGGATCCGGGGTGGAATGGGGGACAGGGATAGTCAAGGGCACCTCAGGTGGGACCTGAAGGAGGCAAAGAAGAGACAAAGTGAGGAAAGTAACTGGCTCATTTTCCTTCCCAGCCCAGATCCCCTCCCAGGCCAAGTACTTCTTTCCTACCTCCAGGTGAAAAGGGGGGAAAGAACCTCTGGTTGTGGACTAAAGACCAGTTAAAAGTGCTAGGAAGGGTTGAGGGTGCGAGGCCCTCCACCGCGGGCAGATGCTGATAGAAATTCACCTTCTCCTAGGTGATCCTTCCTACAGGACCCAGCTCATCCAGGGAGTTGGGCTGGTCCCAGGTAAGCAGGTCAGATTTACCTAGATTACAGTTCTAGAACCATCCTAGCTGCCCAGCTGGGTGTGAGGGGCAGTGGCATTGCTCCCATATCCCTCCCCCAAAATTCCCCCCGCAGATCTGCCGCCAGCCAGAATGGAGAATCTAGGCTCATCTCTAGTTTAAGTCCCACCTTAACTCAGGACTCAGCTGGGTAGAGGGAGGTGTTCTAACCCAAAACTTAGGGTGACCTGACTTCCCAAAGCCACAAGCAGGTTCTGAGGTTTTAGAAAAAGAGCCCTCTTTCCATCCCTGAGGCATGTTCAGTGAAGAGTATTTCTCTGCCCTACACCACTCCCCCCAGCTCCCTGCCTGGCTGGATTGCCTCAGCCCCATCAAACCCACTCCCGTACCTGGCCCCCATTTCCTTTCTCTCTAGCAGGGACTTCACCTTCCGGGGGTATAGCTACAGTGCCAGTTTCCAGAGGACGTCTCTCCATCAGAGAAAGTTAAACCCCTCTCTCTGGCCTGACAGCGCCCAGCCAGTTTTCTGGCTGCTACCTCTGCCCTCCTCCAATCTAGAGGAGACACAGATATGAAGCTTGGAGGGGTCTGCTTCCCCGGAGAAGAGGTCAGCCAGAGAAGAGCTTACCAGCAAGCTCAGGAAGATGAAATTGCCACCTTTGTAAGGGATTCGGGGACAGAGTGGGGGAAGCAACAGGAAAAGCCAGAATAGCACAGAAATTAAGAGGAAGAATTACCTAGAGATATTATACAGGGAGTGCATTCTAGACTTGGATCGTCTTTAGGAGCTCTCCACATGATTCTAACAGGCAACCAAGTGTTGAGAACCACTGCTCCTGGCCAATCCTCTTATTTTATTTTTCAATCCTCATTTTAAAGAAGAGGAAACAGCCATAATTGGAAACGTCACTTGAAAAAAGACATTCAATCAATTCATTCAATCAACTAGTATATATCTCGGTGAGCCAGGTCTCTCCATTCCTGGTCTGTTTCTCTTTCCTTAAACTATTGGGAACCTAAAGACCACCCCCACCCTCCAGAAAGAGTGGGCCCCTTTCTGGAACACATATTTGTCACTTGAAAGTCCCCGTCATCTCACCACCTCTCAGTAAGATCTGGGAGCCCTGCCCGGATGCCTGGACTGTGTGAGTTCGGGTGCCTGGACCTTCGCTAATTGTGGCGGGAGGAGACAGTGGTTTAGGGCAGGGATTTTTCCCTCCCAAATAAGTATATGGATGACCTTACTATCTTCTGTTTCTGGGGGACCAGGGAGGTCGCTTAGGTTGTCTGGGAGAGGGAGGGAGAAGGGAACTAGGGCGCCTACTCAAGCTCCTGCTGCCTCACCACAAGAAAGGAACTGGGTGAAACGGCAGGAACAGAGCCTCAGGCCCAGGCGGGGCAGTCCAGAAGGGGCTGGGTGGGAGCAGTGAGGTCTGGGACCCTAATAGCTTTTGGCGCCTGGGAACTGCCCCAGGGGTTGGAGTGGGGGTTGGGGGACAAGCTAACAATCCAGGCTCCAGAGTGGCCTCTCCAGCCAGGGAGCCCAATCCTGGGATGCACTAGCCTGCTATCGAGATCTCGGTAAGGGAGACAGCCGGGCGCGTACCCAGGCTTGCGGCTCCCCAGGCGGGAAGGCGGGTAGAGACACCCTTCTTCCCTCTTCCGCCGGCTGCCTCTCCCATCACCGGCGCTCAGGTGGTTAGGACTTCCGTACTCCTGGTCCTCAAGTTTCCAGTCCTCCAGCTGTCCCAGTCGCTCCAGTTTCCCCAGTCTCCAGCCTCTCCCTTCTACCCCGTTTTCACTCCGCCGGGGCTCTAAACCCCTCAGATTCTTTAGGACCACCTCCCCCGAGGCCAGAGGAAGCTGCAGCGCGTTCCGGGCACGTCTTTCCGAGGAGATCCCTGGTGCGCGCGCCCCTTGCCACCCCGACCCGGAGGGCTCCTACCTCGAGTGTGCGCTCGGGCTCCGAGCACGGCAGGCTGGCGCGCTCCCGAAGGGCGCTCTTGAACCCCGCGCGCCAGCGGGCTCTCCAGCGGCGAGTGGCAGGAGCCGAGGGCTAGCGAGAGCAGCGAGCAGACCCGGCGGCGGGCGGCGGAGGAGGGGCGGAGAGAGGCGGCGGGAGGGCGGAGGGCGGAGGGCGGGCGGGAGCCGGCGAGCGAGCGAGCGAGGCCAGCTCCGCCCGTGACTCACCGCGCTCTCTGCCTTCATCCTCTGCCCTGCGCTCCTTTTTCCCCGAATTCACGGCCCCGCCCACCTCACCTGCGGCCGCCTTTAACCCTTGCGGGCTCGGCCGGACCGGGCCGGGCCCGGGGAAGAGGGAGGGCGAGGGCGACGGCGGGGCGGAGGGGTGGTGATCTGTAACTAGGTCGCACTCCGCCCCCTCCCTTGCTCCTCCTTGGCCCCTCCACTGCCGGGGCGAGGGGCCTGGGCGGAGTGTCTCCCGGGTTCTGGGGCCCGCCCCATCGAGCGGAGTACTGCCCTGGAGCTGGCTCGGTTTGGCGGGCACGCAGGACTCAGACCCTGCGGGAATGGAGGAGGAGGCGGGTCCTGAGGGTGATACCGAGTCACCCTAGGGCGCCGTTTGCCTCGACGGCCCTCCACCCACGCGCCCACCCTGGCTGGGCAGAGCTGCCACAGAACAGAGAGGAAAGAAAGAAACAGGACTGAGCGCCGAGTATGTGTCCGGTCTACCCCAGGCCTGGGCCGTGAGAAGTTGGTCTTGGCCGCTTCCCTCTTTCACCATTCCCCCAGCCGCTTCTCTCCACGACCACCACCTTTCCAAGCTCTTTGCGCGCGCTCTTGCTTCCCGGCTCTCTGGCTACTCACCGTTTTTTGAATGACCTCCTGCTCTCCTCTTCCCACACGTCTGGTCGGTCTCTACCTGCCCCCTTAGCTCTCACTCTCCATCTACCCTTGGGCAGCAACCCCAGCGCCTCCCAGGTCTGCGTCTCAAATACAGTCGCGTTCCCCTCGGACCCGAAGGTTCTCAGCCTGCGCCCAGCCCCTCTCGCCCTCTGGCGCACCCGACTGTGAAAGCTGGGTTAGGCGCCGGGATAGCCTGGGAAAAGGACACTTCTGCAAAGATTTGTGCGACCCCTTGCCTCACTCCTTCCTAATTCTCATCTGAATGTCTAAACCCAAGGTTCATAACTTTGGGGAAAGGTCTTGGATTCCTCTGAGAAAAACAAATGCACAGCGCAGCTTTTTGCAGTTTCAGGGCGTTTGCGACGCCCACCTACAAACTTCTCTCCAGATCGGAGTTGATTGAGATAACCAGGGCGGATGAGTCGGGGAGTTCCCGTCTCCTCCCCGCCAGCCTGACCTGGGTGCCAGGCTAGAATGCTCTCTTCCCAGTGGGTGCCTCCCCGTACTTGCCGCTTCGACCTCCTGAAGTGACTCTTCTGTTGCAAGGGGAATTCTGATCAACTTCCTAATTTTTTTCGTTGCCCCGGCTGGCTTTCCCTATGCGCTCTGCCATCTGCTTTTTAAATTTCGTTTTTGTCTTTACATCTATTTCACACAGCCTGAGTGAAATTTAGGCTGATTCATTTTCACAGATAGAGCACCGCAGTTGGTTTGCCTGTCCTGAATAGTAAGTGCAACTATTAAACTGCCAAACTGAGTCCACAAGGCACTGGAAAATCGATCTTGTTGTGTATCTTTCTCCACCACCAAACATACACATTCTCATATCCAGAACCAGTGTTTGATTCATCTGTGCAAATCCCTCGTTTGTAAGACCCAGTTTCCTNCAGTTGGTTTGCCTGTCCTGAATAGTAAGTGCAACTATTAAACTGCCAAACTGAGTCCACAAGGCACTGGAAAATCGATCTTGTTGTGTATCTTTCTCCACCACCAAACATACACATTCTCATATCCAGAACCAGTGTTTGATTCATCTGTGCAAATCCCTCGTTTGTAAGACCCAGTTTCCTCATCTGGACAACCTGGATACAAGTCGGGAGGGTTTCCTGCGGCTTAGAAAAATTGATGTTCCTAAAGCATTTAACCTGTGGGGTCCCTGGTAAGCTCGTAGTAAAGGGAAGGTATCGTTTATAGTGTTGTAAGTATTAAATAAGTTGGTTCCCAGCAAATGTTTGTTGGATTAAGGTATATTCACAAAGATCTTTGGACTGGCAGTTGACAGACCTAAATTCTATCTCTAGCCCTGCATTTGCTACGCTGATCTGGTGAATCAGGTTGCTCTGAGACTCAGTTTCCTCATGAGTGAAATGCGGTTAGAGCAGCCGCCCTGTGGGGTAAAGGACGGGCGGCACTTAGGAAGCCGAGAGGCGCCGCCCAGATGTCAGGGATTGCACTTTCTGATTGGGATTTAATCCCTGACTCTTGGGCCCCTGAGATGTCGAGTCACAAGAACGGCTCTGGGTCTTTGTGGCCACAGCTAAATGGACACCCCCTTTCTGTCCATATGGTTTTGTTTCCATGCATTCAGCCTGCAAATCTTGACTTGGATTTGCACTTGAGTTCATAACCACATCTGGAACGGAGTTACAGGCTCACATCGAAGAGCCTGCTACTCGAATTTCTGAGTTAAGTCTGATTCGACCCCTAGGAATTCTCTTCCTCGTCCTCCCAGCAGCCCACTGACCTCTGGTTTAACGCCTGAGCACAGATCTAACTCTTGGTAGGAAACCCAAGCCCCTCTCTCATTTATGTATAGGCACCAGCTTGTCTTGTCTTCCTATTTCCCTCTTTCCCTGGAAAGAACACAGAAAGGTATACTGCCCCTGGATGGTAGACATCCCACCGGGCTTTCACCCTGCCCCCCTTTAACCCCGCCAGGTCCTGACCCACAGCCACCTGGATTTCCCAGAAGCAAAGACCCTCCATCTGCCTGGAGCTCATTGTCATTGTGAAATTCAACAGTGCAGTTGTCTCAGAAAAGTCAGCCTTCCTCACTTCCTGCCCTCCCTGGGTTCTGCCTCTGACTCAGGACAATTTCTTTCTTCCAGATCCCCCTCTGCTTTTGTTCCTTTGGTTCCAGCCCTTTCGATTTCCCACTTGCTGTGCGTTTCCTTACTTAATGATGCTCATAGTCTAATGTGACTGCCAAGATCGCCCCTGCCCACTGCCTTGATATCTTATTTCAAAGTTGAAGCACACTGCCCACTGAGATCTGTCCAGGACTTGGGCCATTTCTCGTCCCCCTAAAGGGGTAAACAGATTTTGCCAAAAGTGTCTGTCTCCCATTCTTGCCCCTCCTCTCCTTCTCATGCCTCATGTATAGTCAGCAATCCACTTTGTAGCTGGAGCAGCCTTGATGGTCTCCATGTTCATCACAACCAGCATTTATTTATTGGGCACCAACATCTCTAATTCTCCTGAGCATGCAGCAAGGTAGTTGTTATTATCCCCCCATTGTATAGATGAGGAAGCTGAAGTTAAACGACCTGCCCAAGATTACAGAGCTGTTAACAGACAGAGAAGGAAACCAACTCCAGATCTGTCAGGCTCTAAAGCACATATTCTGTCCCTGTTCAATCTAGCCTCGGCAGTAGTGATGGCCCTGGAAGTCTGGCTCCCCTAGATCCTGAAGGTGGAGAGGACAAATTTCTTAAAATATTCCCCAGCACAGAGCCATTAAGATCCTGATGTTCAGATAGGACAAACTGGTCCCATCTCGGATTGGTTTGCTGTGGTCCCTTCCAAACCTCAAGTGTCCCTCTGTAGAGACTATACTATGAGAATATCAAAGCTATTCGGCCCATAAAAATTGTCCAGTGCAAACCCTCATTTTGAAATTAAATCCCAGAATGGGGAGGCAAGTAGCTCAAAGTCACACAACAAGTTAGAAGCAGAGCAGCAGCCAGAACTCCATTCTCCTGATTCTTGGTCTCCTAGCTGCTCACTCTTCTCTACTCCCGACCCCCACTTCCAGGTTGCACTCAGCAAGCTGGTGATCACAGACACTAATACCTTCCTCATATCCCCTCCTGCCCACCCCCTCACCTCTCCCAAGCTCCTGGGAAACTGGACAGAGTCCAGAGCTGGAGTCAAATGTTTTTCTTTCATTCATCCTTTATTCACTGAACTAACACTGAGACCCTACCCAGGGCCAAGCACTTAGCATTCAGCCTTAGTTGCTTGGTTGTGTCCGTCTCTTTGCGACCCCATGCACTGTAGCCCACCAGGTTCCTCCATCCATCCTTGGGATTTTCTAGGCAAGAATACTGGAGTGGGTTGCTATTTCTTTCTCCTTCCCTATTTGGGGGTCTTCCCAAAGCGCTACTTGTGCACTAATTCTATTATAAACCCAAATGTCCCCAGCATCACACTTACTCTCAATCTGAAAGATGAACCCAACTGAGGCTAGTACATCTCTCTCTGTGTGTGTGTGTGTGTGTGTCTAAAAATGTGTGTGTTCTCACCACACCTGTGTGTACATTTAGGGTTGGAATGTGGGGTGCTGGTCCTCTCTCCTCCATCATAAAGGATGGTCCTCACAGGACATGAACGGTTGTTTCCCCCTTACGACTTTTGCAGATATGCTATCATGTATGGACTTCCATGTGGTTGAGTGTGTGCCCTGCATGTCTGTTATATTAGCCCTTCTATTTTCTCAGAATGAAATCCTCCATCAGATCTCAGCCCAGTACAGAGACCTCCAAGAATCCTCTTTTGTTCTCCATGCAGACCCTCCCAAGATCTCCCTCTTATGTTCCCCTCCCCAGTTCAGAGAGAATCAAACTTTTTAACCCCTTCTCAATGAGCCCAACTTTGGAGTAGAGACCTGGTCCTCCTGTCCCCTAAACTGGACAGCGAACAGCCCCTCTTACCAGTCCATGGAGCCCAGAGTTGGCAGCAGCAGTGAGGGGCAAGTGGGGGTGATGGAAGAGTCAGGCTTTATAAAGGATGCAACAGTCAGAGCCAGAGGGGGAGGTGAGAGACTCGGGCAGGGATGCTGCCAAGTCCTCACGGCCTCGAAAGCTTTTAGGATAATCCAGGAAACAGTGGCCCCCGGCTGTCCTGGGGGAGTGGTGGGGCTGAGATCTGAGTCTCTGATGTCTGCCAAGAAAGGAGGATTTCAGCTGGAAGAGGCAGCTGTATGGGGGGATGCTGGACATCCTTTCCTCCCCAGAGGTTGGACAGGTGATGGGAGAGGGACAAGGTGGTTCTCCCAGGATGGAGAAAATGAGAGCATCGTCAAAGGAAAGAGCTGGCATGGCAGGAGCTCTCCAACTCCATCCCCCTCCTTTTGTTTCCTCCATGGACATGGGAAAGAAAGAAGTCACTTTTAAGACCACACACACACACACACACACACACACACACACCCCTTCACTTCACATGGTCCCTCCCTGAAGAGCTCCCCAGCAGTGTTCCTGGCTGTTCTGGCAGCTGAGGTGGGTCTCTCATTCTCTGCTGGAGTCTTGTTCCTTCTCCCTTTTTTTGTCCCCCTTTCAGTTACTTCTCAACTCGGAACTGCCAGGAGGGTCGAATGTAATTCAGATTTTTGGATCTAGGATCTCTCATTGTCAAATAGGAAGGGAAGACATTCTCCCTGAGTTAGGATAGGGTAGGGCAGCTTGGGATGGACAAGAGTTCACCTAGGACCAGAGGCAGAGCCCAGCCAAGAATTTTTTATAAGGAGGTCGGCCATCCTGGAATGCCAGGAGAGTGAAGAGGCTGGGAACACAGCCTACAAAGGGCGAAGGGGCCTAGGGATGCGTTTAGGTGGAGCTGCATGGTCCCCAACCACATAAACTGAATGGTAGAGTGGCTGTGTGTTTAGGCATACTGACTAACAGGAGTATGTCCTGGAGGAGAGAGGGACAGAAGATCAGGAAGGGGAAAGCAGATGAAACAGGCTAAGACCAGTTTCCCAAAGCTCTCTTAAGCTAGGAATTTTAACCCACATAGAATAGCCTGGAGACATTTCATGTGACCACATCCCATTCTTGACCATTGCCCAGTGCCCTCGGCACTGGGGACAGGAGCTGCTGTGCACCCCCTACACACGCACAGATCCCAATAGCCCAGGGCTTGCCTGCCACCTCCCCCACCAAGTCTCCCACAGGGTGAGTCAGGGCGTCTGCACCCTGAACTCTTGTCCTGCTCCTCCCCCTACACCCCCAGAAATCTCTAGACTGGGGATTCCCCAGTCCCTTCATTAGCTTTTCAGTAATTATCCTGTAAAGGCCCCGACAGGTCCTTCTTCTACCCATTTCAGAGATGAGAACATTGAGGCCCTTAAAAGTGCAAAAGAGCTCAGCAGAAAGCCACCCATCAGGCAGGAGAGAGTAGAGTGGTAAGGGGCTTAGGAGTCGTGGCTGCACCCTCTCCTTTAATCCCAGGCAAAATTAAGAGGACAGGGCTCATGTACAACTCCCTGGGGGAGCCCAGGCGTCAGGATGGAGGCAGGCTCCAGGGAGGGGCTTCCCTGGCCCTCCCCACCTTCCAGCCCAGAAAATCAGAGTGAGGGGGGAAACAAGCCGAGGAGACCACACAGGTGGAGTAAATAATGTTAATACGGGAGCATTATCACTAGGGCATTTCCTCATGGATAAATGTCTCAAATACCAAAGGATGCCTCCAAATTATAGTTAATTACAGAGTTGATTTGCATAAATTATAAGGTGAGCATACAAATTCTTTCAATCGGTTCCATATGCTTAGGTAGCAGGTCCAGTCCAAAATGGGAGAATCTTGGGGTGGGGGATATGGGAGGAGGAAAAGGATGAAGCCCTTGGCTTGGACCTACTGGCCCACACCCCTCCCCAGCTCTCTGATCAGTAGAGAGTGCCTGGAGACCCTGACTAGTTTGCGGGGAGGGGTTTTACCCAGATCCTGATTTACCTGGACCCTAGCTGACAGGAGACCCCCTTCCTCCTCTCTATTTGCACCTTGGAACAAAATGCTTTCCCACCAGTGACGAGGTAGGACAGTGGGGGTGGGTGGTGCAACGGGGCCTCAAGCTGCATGGGGTGGGTAGGACTCTGGAGCCCAGGCTTCCGGCGCCGTTCAGAGGAAAGAGGGGTGCTGGATGAAGCTGAAGACCCAGCAGGGTTCATCGCAGATTCAAGCCCCCCTCTTGCTCTCAGCTCCTCCTCCAGCCACCCCCCCACCCCCCCACCC
>SJYA01002932.1:13701265-13748854 GCA_006410615.1 Neotragus moschatus | reverse complement strand
AGATTCAAGCCCCCCTCTTGCTCTCAGCTCTCCCTCCAGCCACCCCCCGCCCAGTTCCAGCTCACTCCCAGAGCCAACCCTCCGATCCCAAGTTTGATGTTGCCGCTGCCTGCACCTTCCAGGTGGCTCCTCAGAGGCTCAGACGCGCAGACTTTTGTCTCCAGTGCCTGGGCCCATTTCCTCTGCCCTTGCCTCCCAGTCCCCACCTCCTCCCTCACCCACTTCTAGCTGCTAAGACTCTGCTTCCTTCTCCAGCTCTCTAATTTGTCCCTCCTCCCTCCTGGCCCCCATCCTCACCCAGAGGCCTGTCTCCCACTCTTCTCTCCACCTCTGTCCTCATTCCCCAGCCTCCTTCCCCCAGACATCCCAGGTCCCCTCTACACTCAGCTCTCAACTTTGCTTTTCCCTCCCATCAAGAGCTTTCTGCTGCCCAAGCTGCTTACCCTCCTGCCCTCAGCTTATCCCACCTCATGCCATCNCTCCCACTCTTCTCTCCACCTCTGTCCTCATTCCCCAGCCTCCTTCCCCCAGACATCCCAGGTCCCCTCTACACTCAGCTCTCAACTTTGCTTTTCCCTCCCATCAAGAGCTTTCTGCTGCCCAAGCTGCTTACCCTCCTGCCCTCAGCTTATCCCACCTCATGCCATCCTCCAAATCCTTACGGCAGTTATCTCTCTCATTTTCCCCCCATAAACCTGCTCCAAAGGCAAGAGCTACTGGGTTAGCTTGGGTGAGGCGGGGGGAATGGGGAAGGGTTGCGAAGGAGGCTGAACTAAAGTCCCCAGACGTGTGTGGGTGAAAGTTTACCTTTGTCTTCAAAGCCGAAAGTAAGTGAGGAAGACAGAGATAGAGACAGAGAGGAGAAAGGAATGAAGAAACAGTTCTTGGTACTTAGCAGCACTCGTGACTGGAAAATCCCACGGATGGAGGAGCCTGGTGGGCCGCAGTCCATGGGGTCACTAAGAGTCGGACAGGATGGAGCGACTTCACTTTCCCTTTTCACTTTCATGCATTGGAGAAGGAAATGGCAACCCGCTCCAGTGTTCTTGCCTGGAGAATCCCAGGGACGGGGGAGCCTGGTAGGAGACCGTTTATGGGGTCGCACAGAGTCGGACACGACTGAAGCGACTTAGCAGCAGCAGCAGCAGCAAGCACTGCTTAAAGGCTCCCCAGGTGGCACAGTGGTAAAGAATCCACCTGCCAATGCAGGAGATGTGGGTTCAATCCCTGGGTTGAAAGATCCCTTGGAGGAGGGCATAGCAACCCACTCCAGTACTCTTGCCTGTAAAATCAGGGTGGATAGATGAGCCTGGCCAGCTACAGTCCATGGGGCCACAGAGTCAGACATGACTGAGCACAATAACAGCAAATTTTGCTTAAATATTTATTGAGTGAATGAATGAACAACTGAATGAATGAGCACTGATCTGTGAAAGTTCTAGAGAAGTGCCAATTTGGTGATAGGAGTTACTTTTGTTTTTTTTTTCCCCAAGAAAGCACAGCAAGGGTTTATTAAGTGGTAGGAGGTTCTGAGGGGGATAGCGGGCCAACTGGGGTGAATAGCTGCCAGGAATTACTTCTCATTTGGATTTGTTTTAGGTCTCCTAGGGGGTTTTCTTGGAGAAGGCAGTGGCACACCACTCCAGTACTCTTGCCTGGAAAATCCCATGGATGGAGGAGCCTGGAAGGCTGCAGTCCATGGGGTAGCGAAGTCAGACACGACTGAGCAACTTCACTTTCACTTTTCACTTTCGTGCATTGGAGGAGGAAATGGCAACCCAATCCAGTGTTCTTGCCTGGAGAATCCCAGGGACAGGAGAGCCTGGTGGGCTGCCATCTATGGGGTTGCACAGAGTCGGACACGACTGAAGCGACTGAGCAGCAGCAGCAGCAGCAGCAGGAGCTTTTTGCCACTTCTGTATCCACCCACCCAAACTGTTTTGCAGACCAATAACAGATTAATTATCATGAAATGTCACTCCGTCTTTCATCTCAAACATGTCCAGTGGCTCCCCAGTGCTGACTGTGACATTTAAGATCCTCCTTAAAAAAAAAAAAAAGAAAAAGACCTTCTACTTGGCCTCCATCACCTCCACAGTCTTCACTTGCACTAGTCCTTGTTCAAACCCTCCAGCCCAGCCCCTGCTGGACTTAATCTTCACCAAACACGTCTAGCCTTCCTACTTGTGCTCCAATTATTTGCACCCGTCACCCCGCCTATGCCCTCAAGAAAGCTGCTCATGCTCACGCTCCCGGCTCGTGCTTTCTCTGTGGAATCACCTCCTAGCAGCATGTCACTGCCTTGCTCTTCTGAACTTCCATAGCATTGATTTCCACATGCTTTTTCCATGGAGTTGTCTTATCTTCCCTGCTGGTCAAGAGACTCCTGGAGGGCAGGAACCGTGTCCTTCTCATGCCACAGGGTGTTCGGCACAGCACCTTTCTCTGAGAAGGGTACATAAGCCACAGCTAAGGAAAGTGGAAAACTCCTTCCCTGGAATCGATGCTTCCAGAAGATCCTTAGTTGAGAATAGTGGTGAAGGCAGAAACCTGCGTCAGGAGGGAAGGCACAACAGATGCCTGGATACCGAAGATCCATGAAGGAAGTGAACCCAGCTTCCCCACCAGCTGTCCCACCCCCTCCCCAGTTGTGTGATGGAGGTGGAAGGACATGAAGGGTTGGAGTGAGGGCTCGATGAGTGAAATGCTCTGCCCTGTTAGACTGCTTGGAACAAAGAGTTGGAGGTTTGGGACAAAAGGGGCAAGGATAGCGAGTGGGAGCTGGGAGAAAGGGCTGGCTACACAGCAGCCACGGAAAAAAGCAGAGGCAGAAAGAGCAGAATCCCCTTTGTCCCTCTGTGAGCAGCTACAGTTCTTCTTACCAGATGCTGATCATGTCATGCCTCAGTTTAAAACCATTCAGTAGCTCCCCATTCCCTATAAGAGGAAGTCTAACAGGGAACCTGCAGCCAGGGTCACTCAGACAACCTTCAGCTGGATCCCACGAGAGGAGAATTAGAGGGGAAGGTTGGGTTTCAGGACCTGGCAGGCGAAATCTGACCAGGTATACACTTTGGCCTGGAATTTAAGCCCCATTTCCCCATCGGGTCTTGGCCCACCTTTTCAACCTCATCCCTCTCGCTTCCCAGGCTCCAGCCACAGGAGGCTGCTTCTCATCCTTATTGTCCATACATTTTCACACCCCATAGTCTTCTTTGTTTGAAATGCTCTTCCTCATTTCTCTGTCTGTGAGCTTCTATTTGATCCTTTGAAGCCCAGCTCATATATTCCCCTCATCTATGAAGACTTCCCAGTTCTATAAGTTACCCTTTTCTTCCCAGAGTCCTAAAATACAGAGGGCTGAACATGGCCTGATGGGTGATACAGTTAAAGGTGTGTGTGTGTGAGCACATGAGCCCCTTGAGAGACTGGAGTTTTTCTGTTCCTCTTTGTACCCCTGCAGCATCTCGTACAATGACTAGTGCTGAGTGTGCAATATGTTGATGGTGCACTGAACTGAACTGCGCCCTTTGCAGAGAAGAGGTTGCCAGGCCAGGGACTGTGGGTTATCTATAAATCCTATTGTCTCAGCCACCGGGGGTTTGCCTCGCTGGGCATCAAGATGGAGCAGCAAAATCACAAAAGCATGCCCTGACCCTTCCTCTTTCACCCCCAACTATGCCCAGGGCCCTGTCAGGAACCCAAGGTCAGGCTGGCAGATATGGCTCACCGAGAGGCCCAGTGTCCTGTGTTGTGGCCAGCTGGGCACTGCCACCAACCTGCAGCCAGGGTCATCCGGACAACCTCCAGTTGGATTGCACGAGAGGAGAATTAGAGGGGAGGGCTGGGCGAAATCTGACAGGGAAGGGGGAGGCAGGCAGTGCCCTGGAAAGGGGGCCGGTCTCATTGTTGTGGTCTGTCTGGGAGATTCCTCCCCTTTTTAATTTGCTTCCTGATTGAGGGGTTGGCTCTGCCTGCCCAGCTCCCCAGTCATTATCTGCTGCCGGTGGCTCAGGTGCTGGCGAGCCTGGCGTGGCCCCTAGGTTATTACCTGGAGCTCTGGGGGTGGCAGAGGCTGCCCCTCTGCCCGGGGTGGGGGCCTGTCTGGAATTTGCCCTGATCCTACCACCCACGGGGCAGCCATCTTGATGCCTAAGGTGGTGGACACACTCACACAGCGGGGGACTGCTTTTACGGGAGACAGCTGGTCCCAGCAGGATTTTAAAGTCTAGAAGAAGCTTCGTCTGTAAAGAGCCTACAATATTGATTCAGGAACCTGAGACACGTAAGACATAGGGGTTAAAGCACCCAAAGTCAGAGTCATTCCCCAAAGGCTAGTGAAGGCGGTGAAGTTGGACATCGAGAACTTCCCAGCCACGTTGAAAATGAAGGAGGCCAGTGAATCGCAGTGATTTCCACCATGAATTCCCCATTTTGTAGTGTCCAGAAAACCAAGAGTCATAGAGGGGAAGGTGTATCATTGCTCCAAGAACCTGCGACAATCAGAACCCAGAATCTAGAAACTTCCTCTAGAGTGGACAAGGAGGGGTTCAGGCTCCTCACTGAGGGCCCTGGAACATGAGACCACTAACCTCTGCCTGGTGCCATTGGAAACAGACTAGAAACCTCCAGGAGAGGGTCCCCTAGCCTCTGCCTCTTTCGGAGTCCCCAGAGCTCTAGCCCTTTACCCCATCCCTGATTGGGCCTGTGGGCTTCAAGGACAGGAGATAATATCAAGACAAACAGGAAGTGCTGAATTAGAGACATGAAGTTTGTTGTTTTAGAGGGCGCCCAGCGCCAAGCAGCGGTGCCAGGTTGGCAGCCTGGAGCCTGGCGTCTGCATGCTTGCTACACAGCAGTTCCCGCTTCACACCCTCAGTCAGGACATCTGCAGGAGGACTCCCTGGAGAGGAAGGGAGTCTGGGGGAGGAGATGGCAGGGAAGGGGTTAAACAAGGGGTTCCTTTTTTCCTTCACCAGCTGAACTTTTGTAGCGTCACCTCTGATTCAGATTGGGCAAGTGTTTATAAGTGTCTGCTCTGTCCCAGGCCCAGGCTGGGCACAGTCCCTCTCCTCTGTAGCTAAACAAACCCCTTGCTGGAGAGCAAGCTTCATGGAGGCAGGGGGGTTGTGTATCATTTCCCTCCCAGTTCTTGGAAAGGTGCCTGGCACTCTATGAAGGCTTTATGAGTTTGCTGAATGGATGAATGGAAGGATGGATAGGTGGAAGGAAAGAAAGAAGGGGCCCTTAGAATGCATCTAGGAGGGTCCCATGATTTTTCGGCCCACTGGACTTCTTAGTGGGAGCACTGGTGATCCACTGGTGTTCTCCTCCCCATCCTGGCTGCCCACAAATGAATCTTTGAGTCTTGATGCCAGTAGGTGGCCATGGTCCATTCACTTGCCCAGATGCCACCAGGGAGTTCAACTTCTAGGCTGCAATCAGAGAGGATGAGGAGGAGAGCTGATCAGGAAACACAGGTGGTCCATAAAGCAAAGCCCACCAGGCCATGACAGAACCCTCCCTGGACATTATGGTGTTAGTGGTCTCCCAAGCCTTGAATTGTTGGCCCTCCTGGGCCCTGGCAAGCTGCCCTCTGCCCTGGCCCGCCTCCTCCCTCCATGGTGGTGCCAGTCTTGGGGTATGGCAGAAGCTGAACTGAGAGCCACCTCACCTTCTTCCCGTGGCTCCATCCCCCTCTCCACACCCAAGAGGTGAGATCCTGGGGCAGTTGGCATCTGACAGCCTGGCATCAACTCATGCCCACAGCTTGGAAGCTGCAGTAATTAGAAGGGAAGAGGGAGCGAGGGGGAGAAGGAGTGTGAAGACAAGCTCAGGAGAAACCTTCTCCTGCCTGCCGCAGGGCAAACTACTTCAAACGAATTCGTTTCGCTCTTGTGAAACTGAAGACAATTTCCTTTTCTGTCATAAAACAAATTATTGCTCATCAGGAGTGCTGGGCTAGTCTCTCTCCCAGAGGGTTTCTCCTGCTCCTGTGCAGGGCCCCAGGTGGGCAGGCAGATGGGTGTGTCAGGGGAGGGGGCCCAGGGCCCAGGAGGCACCTGAGGAGGAGCAGGGAGGAGGTGTGGAGAGAGCAGTGTCCCCATTAGGAGGGAAACAGCGCTATGTCCTCCTTGTCAACCTGCTCCCCTGACCAGGGACAGGCTGTGACCACCAGCAGCAAAAAGACTCTGGGGAGGTCATCTCACTCATCCTCCTGCCCCAGAGCCGGCTTGGAGAGAGGCTCCACCTCCTCCCTCAGGCACCTGTTCATGGGCTGGAGAGGTGGGGACAGGAAAGGGAAGCACAGAGAAGAGGAGGAACTTGCCAGAGATCACTTGGCAAACTAGTTAATGGCAGATCCAGGATTAGAACCCAATGGGTTCTCTTCCAGGCCAAAACTGGAGGATGCCTGGAGACTTCAGTTAGAACTTTTTGACTTGGGATGGCCACAGTGAGCCCATGGCATCCAAATACTACTGCCAGGTTTAGAGGGCTCAAGAAAGAGAGACCAGCTACACAGGTTCCCTCCATCTCAACAACTGACCCCCAAGGCTGGCTCCCCCAGGAAACTTTACCTCTCTGAGCCTTCACTTTGGTAAACTCTTCCAGGGACCCTTCTGTCAGACCTGCTAGAGAAGCCACCAAGACTGTCTTTCTTTCCACCCTGCCACTCCCCTCTCAGCTTTCAAGACTCTTCCTTCTTCTTCTCTGCCCTGCTCCCGGGCCAGGGCTCAGGGAGACTCCGTGCTTATCTGTGCTTCAGCTCCTGTCAATTCTTTCCCATCACCTCCTGATAATTCCCTCTAATTCTCCCCCTCACTTTTCCCAGCCCTGCCCTCATGGACTTTTTTTTTTGGAAATTAGGAAAATATCAAGGTTCCTATCTGTGGTGTGTTTCTTATCAGGGAGGCAGGAGGTACAGGCTCCATCCTGAGGGAGCTCCTGGCTTACTTATGCAAGACCCAGTGCACACCCTGGCAGACTCTGGCTGAGAAAACAGGGGCACCAGGACGGTGAGAAGAGACAGGGAAGGAAGGAGGAAGCACGGTCGAGTGAGGACTCCCTGGAAAGGAAGGGGAAGGAAGATGTGAGGAGATGCCTGGAGTGGAAGATCCAAGCCACAGAATCCTTGGAGACTTGGAGACGAGGAAGAAGTCAGGCTGAGGCTGGGGCAGCATCGTGACGCCTGGGAGGGAGCTTAGGAGCCAGGACAACTATGGGGTCAGACAGGCTGCTGGCAGGGTCCAATGTGAACAACCATTTCTAGGATGTGGAAACCCAGTTTTATGCTAGGGTGAATGGAGAAATCTTTGGGGATTGGCTGTCAGACTGGAGCAGCCAGACATCTGTGGTGAACGGTGCCAGGGACAGCATGAAGGGCAGAAGGGCAAAGTCCCCCATCCACTCTTTGCCCAGGCACACACGTTCCCTTCCCTCCCAACCCGCTGACCAGTGCTCCTTTGCTCCCAAGGGAAGTGGGGCCTTGCCACATGATACTCCTGATAAAAATCCCTTGTGGAAAAAAAAAAAAAACTTCCTGTGTCTGACCACAATTCCCCTGGTGGCCAGTGGGGGCTTGGTAAGGAGAGGGGCGATGGCGGAGGTGGCAGGGGCAGACTGCAAGCAACTGCCCCCACCCCTCCACCCTGAAAGTGGCTGGAAGAGAGACAGGGAGGAGGAGATGAGCAGAGGGCAGGGCCTGGAAAGGATCGTGTCCGGGCGAAGACTCTGGCTCATCGGACATGCCACGCTGGGAATCCAAGAATCCGTGGTGGGAATGGGCCGGGCAGGCAGAACAAAGGATGAAAGGAGGCTGTGTGGCCAGCTGGGACATACACACCCTCCGCTGACGTACTTCAGTGGCCGGTGACCTCAGCCAGCCGTCAGATCCCGTCTCATCACGCTGTTCCAGTGGGGTCCCCCTGGAGCCCGCCCCCAAATGGCCTGAGAACATGAAGAAAGTCAGTTAGTCTCCCAGCTGGACTTGCTATCAGGATGAGCTTGGGCAATTGCGTTTCCTGAGATGCATACCGTCAGAGGAGGGAAGGTGGGGAGGTGAAGAGCAATGATGAAGCTTAGAAAGAAAGGGGCAAAAATGTGATGTCGATGGTGCCCCTTGACTTGAGCATCCAGGGTATCCACCATCAGTGGTTTGTGTCCATGTAAGGATGCTGACAAGGGGAGGGCAGTGCGTGGGTGGGCCTGGCATATAGAAAATTTGGGTTAGACCCCAAGAACTCCCTTGCTTTGGGGTAGTAGGACCAATAAGGCTCTGAGTAAAGAGCACCCCAGCCAACACTAGAAGTGTGGAATCAGGGCTCCGTGCAAGGGCAGATCACTGCTTGGCTCTGCAGCCAGTCAGGGCGAGGGCAGGGCAGGAAGGGGCTCTGCCCCTCCCCCCCCCCCAGAGCCACCGAGCTCCCAAGGCCTCCCAAGGAAACTTGCCACCCGCACCTCACCTATTCCCACGGACCAGGACAGGGAGGAGGGCTGTGGTGTTAGGGAGTGGGCTCACATGGTGTTTCCTTCTCAGCCCTGAGGTGAGCAGCCTGGGAAAGAAGAAGCCCCCTGGTTGGGGACCTTTTCTGCTCCTCTAAAGACCTCATCACATGTCAGACTTGTATGCGGCCCCCACCACCCTCAGACTCCAGACACAGCTTCACACACAATCACGTCGATCCTCTGCCATCGCACCCACACACACCTGCACTCATCCACACACTCTCACAGGTCAGCACTCACTGAGTGGCTCATTCAGAACCAAACACAGACAGGTACCACGGAGTCACTCCACTCCCTGTCGGCCCACAGTGACCACGCGTGCGGGTGCTGACGGACACACCCCCTCACGGTGTCGCTGTGACCTTCAGTGGTCACATACACACTCACGCAGAGACCCTCACTCCAGAGGGGCCCTGCACTCATGTGCCTCCATCACACACTCCCTCTCCCTCACCGGCAGACCCTATAGTGAGCACCTGCTGTGTTCTGGGCACCAGGCTGGAGGCAGATCCAATATGGTGCCTCAGGGAATTTGCAAGGTGACAGGGTAGGCGACTCGGACCAATAAGCAGATTGTTGCCAAGCATGCACTAAGGGCTTCAGAGCAGTAGACATCAAGTACTATGGGGACTTACTCAGTCTTGGGGGTCCCAAGAGTCTTCCCACATAGAGTGACATCTTTCCCTTTCTAAAGATGCATTCCTCCTAAAGGCTCAGGGCTTCACAATCATTGTGAGGTAGGTATAAATATCCCCATTTTACAGGAGAGAAAACTGAGGCTTGAATAAATGAGAGGAAAGTCTTGCAACTGATAAGGTAATGGAACACAGACTCCAACCCAGAGCTTCCTGAGTCAGAGCCCAAGTGCTCATGGCCACCATTAAACTGCCTCCACTGGGGACTTGAACTTTCACACTCTCAAGACCTACCCTCTAGAGCCATTCAGCAACCCTCCTAATGCCACCCAGACCCCCCAAGCCCCAAGCTTCTTGTGCACATACAGGCCCACCCTCCAGCCAGCTGACCTCACGGGTCCTCCCTCCCAGCAGACAGGGCCACTTGTCACTAGAGGAGCCATAATTGGCAGGTGCTGAGGCTTCTGCTGGAGCTTTAGAACAGGCAGATGGGAGGGAGGAGAAGGGCTCCTGAGGCAGGGGGCTTGGGAGCTGGGATGGGGGAAGAGGGAGGGGGCTGGCTCCAGTGCCCTCTCCTCCTCTCTGCAGGTGTAATTAGCCCTGGCAGATGAAAGGGCGTCTTTGAAAGCGGGTGAGATCCTTGTCTGTCAGCAGGGCGCTCTGGGTGGCATCGGCAGCTTATCCTGAAACCACACACGGCACCAGAGCCGGGCTGTCTGGGCGCTGCCCGGGAGGCAGGGAGGCAGACCCCAGGGGCGTGGGCCCTTGAATCCCCTCTCCCCAGTCTCTTGGCCCTGGGCTTCCTGCCTCTTTGGGCAGGAGCTTCTCAGAGCGGAGAATCCTCCAGAACCTGGCGGTGCCAACCCCAGTAGTCTGATGCCCCATCCCTGGGCCTGAGGGGGTAGTGTACTTCCTCCCCTCCCCTGCCAAGCTGGACAGCAGGCCAAGGACAATGGCCCTAGGCAGTCCTTTCATCCTGAGATCTCAAAGCGCCATCTAATTAACCCTACCCAGGTTGGGGACTTCCTCTGAGTCCCTTTAGAGGGGTGTGGTCTGGGACCAGCAGTTCCCAGATCCCTGCTTGGATAGGAGCCCCGAGAGAACAAGGTCTCCCAGAGTGTTCTTCCTGTTTGTGAACTGGGGATACAGAAAGGGATCTCAGGGGAGCCTGAGTTTGAGACCCAAAGGGAATGATCTCTGGTACATATCATCCGTCTCCTCACGAATGGGTTCCAACTCTAGCAAAGGATGAATCTCGCAAACTCCTGTGGTGAAAGAGGCCAGATACAAAGAGCACACTACATGACTGCATTTATATGACGGTCGAAAAATCGGCAAAAAAAAAAAACTATATGCTCTTCGAAGTCAGAATATTCTGTTACTCTTGGGTAGGGGTTAATAACTGGAGGGGACACAGTGAAGGCTTTGGGGTGCTGGTCAATTTCTGTTCCTTGAGCTGAGTGCTGGGTACCCAAGTGTGTTCACTTTGTGAATTTTCACTTCATTTTTTAATTTACTTCTATCATGTACTTGTGGCACCTTTCTTTTTTTTTCTCTTTGTTTTAATTTACTGGTTAATAGAAAGAAAATTGCTTTACAATGTTGTGCTGGTTTCTGCCTTATGACAAGACAAATCAGCCACATATCCTGTCTCCCTCTTGAGCCACCTTTCTATACGCATCTCATAGTTCAGTCAATGTTTGCATTAAAAGACTTTTACATATCAAGCCAAAACTATGCTTTACGAATCCTTGAAGGACCTCTCATATAGGTCTCTTTCCTCGGCTAGAAGATCATAGTGATCACTCCAGAATGAAGACCTAGTGGGGCCAGATTCCTGGAGAATTTCTGGACTGTATGTGTGTGTGTGGATAAGAAGGGGGATAAGAAACTGTACAGAGTCAACACATTGGGGGAGGCTCTTGCACCCCCTTTCCTGCCACCCTCCCCCCAGTACTCATACTAACACACTAACCAGTGCTATTTTGCTGAAAGCCAATGGATGCTTTGATGCCCAGGGAACCAATGAGATTGTCAGAATCTCTGCTTTCCTCTGTCCCACCCCCTCTATCTGCTCCTGAAATCCATTTCCAGTCAGCTCCCACCTTCTCCACGCCCCCATCGCCTAAGGTCAGCTCTGCCCCTTTCATCTTCCTCCTCTGCTTCAGGGCCTAAAGGGGTGTCTGAGGAGAGGTGGAGCGGTGTTTGTGGAGGAGCCTTTGGTCTCCACCTCATCAAATGGCGTCCTTGCTTCTTTGTCTTTCCTCCACCCTGGAAAAGGATAGGAGGCATTGCTTTCTTCTACTGCCACTGAGGGAGAGAGTTTTGAGCTGGACCTTTGGGACAACTTCCTGATGACTGAGGTGGCGAGGCGTGTGTGAAGGGACTGAGGAAAGAACCAGGAGAGAAGTGCACGAACCCAGTGACGGTGCTTCCCCTGACATTGTCTGTCTGGTTGGGATAAATGTCTGGGTTTCTCAGTGGGTAGCCCCAAACCCACAGTCATATAACAGTGACTGGCCCATAGTAGGAGCTCTATAAACATTTGCTGAATGACAAATGGTTCTTATGCTTGAAAAGTCCCCCTGAAGTCCATCCTACATCCCTATAAATGCCATTCAAGTTTTCAGTTGTTGGAGCTTCAGAAGAGAGGTCATCTGCTGCCATCAACAATGATGGACTGAACACCTACTGTGAGCAAACCTTTGTGATATGTGACAGTCTTTTCATAATTTAAGAGTTTTTGTACATCACGGGGAAATATAGACATTATTTTGTAGTGACTTTAATTGGAGTATAATCTATAAAAATATTGAGTCTCTATGTTGTATACCTGAAATTAACATGACATTGTAAATCAACTACACTTCAATTTACAAAAAAAAAGTCTTGGCTCATCTCAATACTTCTTACTACCTCCCTTCATCCTCCAAGTCCAACTGTCATTCAACCTCAATGATCTATGCTCCAAGAGTTACCCAAGGTTTAAAAGAATACAACAAATAAGGAGCTTGTTTTCTCTGATTTTATTTGCTGGTTTTTTCTGTTTCCTCTTGTGTCACTGTTTCCAGCGAAGGCCTCTGCATTTCTCTGTCCTTCGTCTCTGTGTGTCTCTTGCTCTCTGCAGCCTTCTCTGTAGTCTGTTTCTTTGTGTGTGTCTGTTTCTTCCTTTGTCTTTGGGTGTGCCTCAGGCCCTCTCTCTCAATCTCTCTCTCTTTTCCTTTACAGCAAATGGGTAAACAGGTGGTTGAGAAATGGCAAATGGGAGGGGGCCGGGGGGACACAGAAGAAGCTAGAGTGGAGTGTTTTCTTCCAGGTATCAGGGTCGCAGGTAGCTCCAGCCTTCCCTGGGAGCGAGTCCGGACAGGTGCAGCGCCTGTCCAGATGTTGCGCAAAGCGAGGCACGTGCCCACAGCCCAGGCCTGGATCAGGTTGCGGGGCAGGGACGGGGTGGGAGTTTGTCCAGACCAGAAATAGCCTTTCAGGTCCCTGTCCCGGACAAAGACCCCAGCCACCCCCGGGACTGCTCTTCCCCACTCTGGCTTGCGGGCGTGGAAGGCGGGGAAGGGTGGGTGGGGGGAGGCCGAGAGGTAGTTTGCCGGGAAAGGACACTTGGGGACCGGGGAGGGGAGTTCCCTGGGTCTGGGCCGCGGGGGGAGCTGCAGGCCGGAGCGGGTGAGTAAGGCCCAGCGGACGCAGGAGGCTCAGTGGCGGCGGCGGCGGCGATGGGGAGGAGGGTAATTACGCTGGGAGGCTCTCGCCACAGCACGTCCCCACAAATGAGAGGCCCCGGGCCCCAGACACCACACAACAAAGCAGGAGGCAATTATTTGGCTCCAGTGGGAGGGGACAGCCCTTCGCCGGCCCACTGCCGCTGAGCACCCGGCCTCGCCGAGGGGCGCGGGGGCAGAGAGAGCAGGGACCGCTCTCACCGGCCCCCGCGGGCAGGGGGGCCCGAGGGACTCCCGCTGGGTTACCCTCAGAGGGGGTCCCGGTTGGGGCAGGCAGAGCTGTAGGAGGCCCTCAGCATGATTAGAGCCATCGCCCAGCCAGCCCGGAGCCTCCCACAAGGCCTCGGGGAGGCCTCCTGGGCATCCAGGAGAGCCAGGCGAGCAGGACCCAGGGCGGGGCTGGGGCGCGGACGACTTTGTGCGAGTCCTGGGGAAGCCAGTGGCCAGCATCTGAACCCCCCTCACCCCTCTTCCCCAGCTGTGGCCACACAACTGGCAACCAGGAGGCTCCCAGGCAGGTGGGAAACCACAGAGGAGGGAGCAGGAGCCAGGGAGATTCCAGAGCACGTGGCCAGACCTGGAATTCACATAGTTGATATGCAAATCAAATGCAAATTTGTCTTCTTTTAGTGCCCCCCTCAAAAATCTTCGGATCAGGCCCTTTTGGAAGTGAGGTATGCCTGATGAGCTGGGAGTACCTCAGCCTCTGCTGACCCTACCCGCCCCCTCACCCCTACCCTGGACTCTCCATCCACCCACGTTTGCTACAGGAAAACTGTTAGAAAGTCCTGTTAATACCTTGGATTCATTTAGGACCTTCCTACAAAGGACTTTCCCCTCTTTAGATGAAAGAGCCCAAAGTACAGATGGGAAAAAAGAGGCCTCAAGAAATTCAGGTACTTTCCCCTGCACTAAGAGCTCACCTGGAGGATGGCAGGGCTCCTGGAGCCTTCTGACAACAACCCTAGGTTATCCATGTGCCAACTGTGGGAGGGGAAAGAGTTCAGACTAGGAGCCCTAAAATCTGGTCTCTGGTCTCACCTCTGCCCCTAACTTGCTGGGTTATCTTGTTCAAGTCCCTTCTCTAGGTTTCATGTCCTTCTCTAGGGCTTGGTTCCTCTGAATGTCAAATGACTACCTCTGGAAAAAAGCTCTTCCAGATGTATCAGGGCCATCTGGTGTTGTTGCTCAGAGACCTCTGAGACCACCATCCCCATCTTCATCTCCAGCAGCTCCCACCCTTCCCTACTCCAGTTCTACGGAGAGTGAACCCCTAACCCCTGACTTTCTCTTCAAAATCTCACTCAGAATCTGCTTCAGGAAGCCTCCCCTGATTAACCCTGCTGAACTGATTGCTCCCTTATGTTGGGGCCCCTCCGTCTGTGAAAGGCATTGTTTGTCCCCTAAGTTTGGCTGTGTTGTTATTGTTGCTGAAAGAACGCCTAAGTAATTTTGAGAATGTGTGTAATATCCCCTTCTGCCCCCGCCCCCTGCCCCCAGCACAGGCTGCAGGCAAGGACTGTGTCTCTTCCATTGGACTAGGGCCTTCCTAAGGGCCTGGACGGTGTGCTTGGGACAGAGGCCCCCACCTGGGTGGAACTGTGTCTCTACCATCAGATTAGGACTCTGCCTCCCCAGCTTGCCTAGAGCCTTGTTCAGGAGGGGCCCTTCTCAAGGGGAGGAGGGACCCAGACAGTCTGCCTCTCCCAGCTCTTCACTGGCTGATTTCTCAACTTCTCCTTCAACGTTGTGCCACGGCCAAGTGGCTGATTTTGCCATCTCCCTCTCCTGCCTGGGGGTCGTTCTGCCTCTTCCTCAGGAAACTGGCCTGGAATCTGCCTCCTCCTCCCCCTCCTCCTCTCCTAGCCTCCTGCCTCCCTCTTCCCTCTCTAAGACCTCAGGGCAAATATTTGCCATCTGCCTTGTCAGTGGGATCCTGGGGCTGGCTCCCAGTCTCTCTGCTGCCCTGGGGGGGTCTGAGAACACTTCTCATCAGAACTGCCCTCACCACCACTAGAATGCTTGGAGGTCCCTTGTTCACCGCCCTCCTAGGTTTCCTGGGGCCGGCAGTGTCTGGGATCCGAAAGTCCTAGTCTATCCTCTCTACTCAGGGGCTGGAAAACCTGTCAGAGTAAGCCTGAGGGGGTAGGGGTGGGGGCCACTGACACTGCCTACAGCTTCCTGAGTGCTCCTCATTCACATCTTTCCTGCCTTCACCTCAGAGAGACTCCTTACCTGGGAACCTGCCACACTTGGTATTAATTCGTATACTACATCATTGGGGAAGGAAATGGCAACCCACTCCAATGTTCTTGCCTGGAGAATCCCAGGGACAGGGGAGCCTGGTGGGCTGCCGTCTATGGGGTCGCACAGAGTCAGACACGACTGATGCGACTTAGCAGCAGCAGCAGTATACTCCATTTATTGGTCCAGCCCAAGAAAATTAATGCAAATGCAATGCAAACCTGATACAAAGAGGCTCCACATCTGAAGGAGGAGACTTACCTCTCTTTCCAGAGGTGGTGATTTGCAATTCAGAGAAACTGAGGCTTAGATAGAATGCTTTCCTGGCTGGGATGCTGGGGCCTTTGGAAGATTCCAGAGGCCACTGACTTGAGTTGTGTAACAGGTATGCTTTCTTCTTCCTTGGACCTCATCTAGCCTGTGGGGCTTCTTTCATACAGTTTCTATTAATACGCTTTTCCTTCTTTATGACTTGCTCCTTCGCTGGCTCCTGCCACTCCTTGCCGTCTGCATAGGAGCCCCAAACCCCACCATACTCCCTGTAGCTGAGTGACAGAGATGGTTCCCCACGTCGACTCTGAGGGGCCTCACCTGCCCCAGTGGGTCCTCCCCAGCAATCTGCCCGTGAACCTAATATCCCCACTATTAGAGTGTTTCTGTGAGTGCCAGTGATAAATGAAGGCAGCATCTATTTAAAGACCTGTGACACTGAGGGGTCTGGCTGATGGGTTACCACCTCAGCAGAAAGCAGGAAGTATAGATTTGGGATTGTTGGAGAGGGCCAGGGAAGAAAGCTGGAGTGAAAGAAGGAGTAATTGCTAGAAATACATTCACTTGACGGGCGTTTATTGAACATTTACCATGTCCTAAGAACTGAGCCGGGCCTGCAGGTGTGGTGAAGAGTGCCCGCCCTCATTTAGCACAAGGGGGTTGTTCTCAAGCTTGAATTACACCAGCGTCAGCCGGGATGCTCATTAAAATGAAAGGTTCCAAGCCCCTCTTGATTTAGTAAGTCTCTGAGGTCCCAGGAATGTGCATTTAGACAAGCATTTCTCCTTCCCTTGCCCAGTGATATCCATGCAAGTGGTCTAGGGATAGGAAACCCTGGTAGCCCAGGGGTTAAGACTCTCCCCTTCCAATTCAGGGAGTACAGGTTCAATCCCTGGTTGAGGAAGTTCCTCAGAGTGTGGCCAAAAATATATAGATACATTTTTTCAAAAGGAGGGTTTCCCTGATGGTCCAGAGGTGAAGAATCTGCCTTGCAATGCAGGAGATATTGGCTCCCACACGCCTCAGGGCAGCTAAGCCCGTGTGCCACAACTACTGAACTCATGTACAACAACTACTGAAGCCCGAGGTCCCAGAGCTCATGCTCCACAACAGAAAGAGTCACAGCTAGAGAGTAGCTCCCAGTCTCCACAACTAGAGAAACCCGTGCAGCAACGAAGACGAAGTGCAGCCATCAAATAAATAAATAAATATTTAAAGAATTAAAAAAAGAAGAAGAAGAATCTGCCTTGCAATCACGGGACGTGGGCTCGATCCCTGGTTGGGGAACTAAATCCTACCTGCCATGAGGCATCTAAGCCTGTGCTGGAACTACTGAACCTGTGCGCCACAGCTAAGACCCCAGCAGCCAAATAAGTAAGTAACTATTAAAAAAAAAAAAAAAGATTAATGTTTCAAAAGTCTTTATAAATCCCTGGTGGTATGTTTTGAATTCTAAGAACATCCTGGAGTTTTGAGGCCCCCAGGAGGCAGAAAGAGGGGAGGAGGGTGCTGAGAGGAAGAAGGAGCGGGGGCTCTGAGGGGAGGTGCAGGGTCTCCTCAGGGCGGCTCGCTGGTCCCTCACGGTCCCTGTCTCCTAAGGAGCAGGCCTGGCTCCCTCTCCTGGGGAGGGCCTTGCTCCACCGCAGCCTGTTGATTCCACCGCAGCCCTGCATGGGGAGCAGGGCACCTTCTCTGGAGTCCATGGAGGGTCAGCACCAACTGGGCGGGATGGCAGAGCCATCTGGCAGAGACCCCAGGCCATACTCCCTACTCCACCTGTTCCTTCCTCCTGCTCTCAGAGGTCCTCGGAGAGGAAGGGCTGAGGAAGCAGAAACGGTAGAGGTAGAGAGCGGAGGGAAGAAGCTGCCCCCCTCCTCTCTGCGCCTGGCGTTTGATGCTGGGGGTGCGGAGACATCTCCTCTCCCGGAAACTCAAGGCCAGACAGATAAACACAGATGGAGGGAGAGACTCAGCTGCTTTATTTATGGGCCCGGTGACAGGCCCTCTCCTGTCTCAGAGTCACTAATCTACCAGGCGGAAGAGACATCCCACCCCCTCGCCACCGTCTTCCCTCCCTCCTAAGACTGGGGCTCAGCCAGGCTCCAAGCCTCCCCCGCCAGTCGCCAGTCGGGCGCAGGCCTGCAGTGCCAGCTCCTGGAGCCTGGGGGAGAGCATCCAGGGCTCAGGGTCTACCTCCAAGAAAGTGGAGGACTTCGTGTCCTGCTCCCCTATGCTTCACCCTGCCCTGAATGGGACATTGAGAACCTTTGACTCTGGCAAGGAGATCCACTCCTATGAATGTGCCTGGGGACAGGGGGATGGTTTAGATACCACCTCAGGAGGTCCTTCCCACGGAGAGGCCACACAGTTCAAGTGACTAGATTTGGAAGTGCCTGGGGAGCCCCCTGGGCTGGCCTGGCTTAGGCCTCCCTACAGCAGGGACTTATGGGAGATTCCTGATGTCCCCAAGGGTTCAGACTCAGAGCCAAAGGGTCTGGTTCCCTGCAGTATTTCTTCCTCCGGTTTTTTTTTTTTTTTTTCCTTTTTTCCACACTGCCTGTGGGGTCTTAGTTCCCCTACCAGGGGTCTTACCCAGGCCCCTGCAGTGGAAGCACAGAGGCCTGGACAGCCTAACCCCTGGACTGCCAGGAAAGTCCCTGCAGTGTTTGTTTCTAGTGATCTCCCTCTAATGGTGATTAACACCCATACAAAGGGGCTCCGGGGACCCCTGTGAACTCTTCCTTCTCTCCCGCCCCTGGCACCCTCTTAAATAGGGTAAATGCCACTGGAATTTACTGGAGCGGGATCCAGCAGTCACCAGGTCTCTCAGCAGCTGGACAACATGGATTTTTCTGGCCTCCCGTGCCCTGGCATGGCCTCTTCATCCTGACATTTTGATCCAGATCTACCCTAAATCTGGGCAGGAGGAGAAGTAACTCAGCCTTCCAGAGAGAACAGGTCCCTCAGGCCCCAGGCTTGAAGGTCAGAGAGCAGCCAGAGAGCAGGAAGAGGGGGGGGTCAGGGAGGGGGCAGATTCCCACTTGGTGGTCAAAACTGGACACGGGGAGTCTTTAAAATCCCAGAGATTTGGGGATTTAGTTCATAGGATCAGACGGCCAGCCGGCTCCCTGACTCACCAGACAGGGACCTGTTCAACTTGCCTCTCTCTGTCATTTCAGTGACTTTGGGTCATCCATGGGCCAGGGAGGAACTTCACCAAATGACACACTCCCCACCCCCTCCCCTTCGGGTCTGTCCTGCTCTCTGCCACTTCCCCTCCTCTGCACCTTATCTTTGCAGCCTCCCCCAGCCTGGGAAAAGGGGGGAATTGGAATCCTAGCTTAGACCTACCGTGCAGTCTCAGGCAGTTTCTTCTAAAGATAAATGGGCATTGCTTAAGGATAAACGGCCACTCGCTTGCCCCTCCCCCAATCTCCTTCACCTTCTCCTCTGGGAGGAAGCCTTCTGCTAGATTTTCTCCCCATCCTTCCAGCACCACCTCAAGATTTCATTCATTTGCTGTGTGTCCTTGTTTCTGGACTCTGATGATGAATCAGGGATGTGTTCTGTCTTTCCCCTCAGACTGGGAAATCTTTGTGGTCTAGAACCATGCATGTCTCTCCTATCTAACCCAGAGCTCCCTGAAACAGTCTCCTTCTGGACATATTCCCAGCGCTGGGCACAGGACCCTGCCCACTGGCAGGCAGAGCCAACAGCCAGCCCTGGGGAGGGAGGAGGGTGGAGGAAGACAGGCACACTCATTTCTCCAGTCCTATAAACAGATCACCCCAAAGGTAAACCCAGGGAGTGATAGGAGCTTATGAGAAAGGCTTCCTTCCGAGTGGGGGAGACTTTTAATTTGAAAAGAAGGAAAAAGAAAAAGCATTTTCCCCCAAGAGTTTCAAAAGCGCCTCATCCCACCCTGCCTTCCCCTTTCCACTTGCTTCTTCTTTGGAGGCCCAAGACAGAGGGCAGAAGATCTGCCCCATCTCTTTTGGATCATCATGGTTCTCCCTTCTCCTCCTACTGGCCTGTCCTGCCCACCTGAGGGCCCTGGCTCCAAGCCAAGTGTCAACCTGCCCAGTCCCACCCAGGGTCCTTTACTCAGGGCAGAACCAGCTGGGGAGGCAGTGCCTCCTTTTCCTCCCGACCCCTGTCAACCTGTCAACCCCAAGGGCCCCTTCCACGTGACCAGATGCAGTATTAATATGTGAAGCAGCCTGTGGACCACTCTGAACTCAGGGGCATTTCTCAATCCACAACAGAGGTGTGTGTGTTCAGCTTGGGTGCATTTTCACCTCCTTCAAGTGATTTTAGAATCCATGGTCTCGGAGAGGTCATTGTGTCCATCCTCCTGCCCATGCTGAATGAGCATCTCTGTTGGGTTTGAGACCACCACCACCCTAGCAAAGAAACCATCATATGCCTGAGAATTCCCTGGCAGTCCAGTGGTCAGGACTCGTGCTTTTCACTGCGTTGGTCTGGGCTCAATCCTTGGTCAGAGAATTAAGATCCAAAAGCCATGCAGGGCGGTTAAAAAAGAAAAAGAAACCACCACACCTCTCCCCAGTATTCTGAAGCAATGAAGTGCAGAGACCCACACAGAACCAATAGGCTGGTTGATGTTGGCTACTCTCATCGAAACCTAGGCGACTGGGGTCCCATCTAGTTTCTGATTGGCAGGATGCTGCTGCCCTGGAAGGCGTCTCTTCCCTTTTGCCGGCTCCCAAAGAGCTAATGAGAGCTCTCATTTACTGAGCTCTTATCGTGGATCAAACAAACACAGTTTCTGGTTGAATCTTCACAACAAACCCTAAGGTTGGTCTTATTATTACTCCATTTTATAGATGAGGAAGTGAAGGTTACGGCTACATTTCCCAGCCTCCCTTTAGGCCAAAGGCAGAATCATTGTTTGATAGACAGCAGGGGGTGCCCTGTGGACAAGGCTCTGGGCACTTGAGGGAAGGGTCAGTGGACAAACGGACAAACGCCTGGCCCTCTCTTGGGATGACATCTCTTTTTAAATGTGTTTTATTTATTTACTGATTTATTAGGTCACAAATTATGTGGGATCTTAGTTCCCTGACCAGGGATCAAACCCACACTCCCTGTTTTGAAAGTGTGAAGTCTTAGCCATTGGACCACCAGAAGTCCCCAAACACCTGTCTTGAGGAATGTTCAGTCTGGAGGAGGGCACTGATGATCTGAGAGAAGAGTCAGATTGTACTTGAAAAAACAGCAATTTCCTGATCCCTGATGCCAACATCCCACTGGTACGAGCCAGAGGCTTTCATGTCTGTGTCCAGGTCCCAGGTGTGAGCCTAGGTCCCTGCGGACCCTATCCCTGGAATAAACAGACTTGGGATTCCTCTTCTCCGAGAACAAGAGAAAACCCCTTTCCAAGGCTGAAGAATTCTTCAGAAGACCTTCTGACTTCCATGTTCTCTTGAAGGAAGAACATTCTCCCACCTGAAAGAAGGGAGATGGCTAGGATGAACTCTGAAGGCATCTTGGACTTCCATCCCATCCCATTTCCTCTTCTTTGTCCTGGCCAAGCTCTGGGGATTATGACAGTCCTCAGTGTGGGCAATAAAAAGTGCCTAATTGGTTGTTGTCCAACTGAGGCTGCTCCCTCTTCCCCTGGTGGGGGCGGGAAACCGGCTGAGTTAGTTTCACTTTTGTTATTGCAGCCTCCCCATGGTTGCTGGGTGCTAGCGGAAGCAGGGCATCCAGTGGGAGTCACCTGCTAGTACAGGATACTGCTTCTGCAGTAGGCATCCCCGGGGAGGCAAAGGGCCCCAGAGAGGACCAGAATGTTAGGTAGGCCACACTGCTCCTAACCTGGGAAAGAGGATACCACCCCCTGGCTTCTGTGGGAGTCAGGAGGAGTGCAGGCATGCTCTCTGCTCTGGCCTCAGCCACAGCACCTTTGCTTCTGCAGTAGAAGGCAGGGGAGGAGAACACGGGCTCCAAAGCCAGGCTGCACCTGACTGTGCCATTATCCAGCTGCTGATTCTGGGCAGGTTACTTAAGCTCACTGTGCCTCAGCTTTCTCATCTGTAAAGTGGGGCTAAGCACATACAAAGCACTTAGAGCAGTGCCAGGCATGTAGTAAGTGTTGAATGATTGTAGCCACTAGCACTTTCCTAGCTTGGCAATGGGAGTAAAGAGATGGGATGTAAGTCAGTCTGAATTTCCACATGGGGGAAAGGGGGAGGGGTGGATGAGATGATTTCTGGGGCACAGAAGCTGGGTTTCCCAAGGGTTTCTCTGAGATTGCCCATGCTGAACACAGCTCTCCTTATTTCCTCTTGGAGATAATGGACCTGACCTGTCTACCTGGGTCTTAGCCAGAGACTGCACAGTCACCACACTGGATGGCTTCTTCCCTTCCCGTTTTGAGGACACCCCTTATAAGCTTAGGACTTCCCTGTGGCTCAGATGGTAAAGAATCTGTCTGCAATGCAGGAGACCCAGGTTTGATCCCTGGGTCAGGAATATCCCCTGGAGTAGGAAATGGCAACCCACTTCAGTATTCTTGCCAGAATAATCCCTATGCACAGAGGGATTATTGCCCTGGCAGGCTACAGTCCATGCGGTTGCAGAGTCGGACACTGAGTGACTAAACTTGCATTTACTTGCTTCTAACCTTGGGCCAGAGAGCCCTGAAAGCCAGGAGGGTCAGTGAGACCCCAGGATGGGAGATCCTCTGCCATAGAGGCTGTGTTCAGCTCTCCCCAGTCCTCTCTCCCACCGCCCACCTTGCTTCTCCTGACCTTCAGCAGGAAAGCTATTTCTCTCTTCCTACCTCTGATTCTAGGAAGGGCAGAGCCAAGCACAGGCTCCTCACATTCCCAGCAAACCTGCTGCCCAGGCTGCGTCCTCTCCCCCAAGAGTCTTTGAACAGACTGTTCCCTCTTCTGGGAAACGCCCTGCACCCTCTGCAGCTCTCATCTGGTCCTTCCTGAGCCCCTCCTGTACCGGACACTGGCCCATCCCTTCCTTGCCTGTCCCCACCCTGAGACTCCCTAGGGCCTGCAACCTGAGACCCTCTGTCTCTCCCCTCGGTCCTGAGTGAGTGTCCAGCCTCCTCAATCAGCCTTCGAAGCTGTGACCTGTGTCTTACTACTGATCCCCCTGGACCATGCAGGTCATCCCTCTGGCTCTCAGCCATAACCTTTTCCCATTCTTCAGGCTCCCCATTTTTGATCCAGGAAAGCAGCATAGTCACTGGGCTGCCTGCCACCTCTGACTGCACCTGGGGGCTTGGCAGACAGACAGCCACCTGTCTCAGGAGGCTCAGGTGGATGCCGGCAGGCAGTGGAGGCCAGGGGCTCCCCATCAGGGACTCCCCAGAAGCCCGTCCAGCGCTGGAGGCTGCCCTAACAGATCACTCAGTGACAGGGTCAGGACCCAGCTAGGCTGCAGCAAGAGAGGAAAACCCCTCACCCAACTGTTGCCCTGCTCAGAACTTTTTCTGCCCCCTCCCCATCCCCTGCACTGCTCTGTGTCTGCTGTCTCTTGGGGCGGGGCAGGGTGGGGGGGTGATGCTTGTAGGTAGGGGGTGGAGTGGGAGCAACACTGCTAGCCCCTGGGGGGCAGCTGAGATTTATGGGACTGGATTTTTACAGGCTGAGGAGAGGCCTCAGGCGGGAGCTGTGGAGCCTGACTGAGGAGCAAATGCATAAAACCTCCAAACATGAAAGTCTCAGCTGCAGCCTCCCCCCACCCCCCAGGCCTGTGGGTGGTGAGAGATTTATAGCTCTTGCACAAGGCCTGGAGGGGACCTGGGGAAGTTGTGAGGACACTTCAGAGCCAGAGTAACTCCCCACCAAAGCCTTCACCTTTCTCCTCTAGGAAAAAAAAATTACTCACCACGAGAACAGGTTGGAGCTGCCAGAAAGATGGTTATCACTGCGGGGACCCCGCCCCACCAGGTGACTCCAAACTTCCTCCCCTACCCTGGACTCTTCTCTGCCCGCAGGTCAGGGAGAGGTGCCTGGGGCTATGTGGTGGGGAGGAAGAGGGGACAACCTCCAGGAGGGCCTCCCTCTGGGGACAGTGTGGCTCAAGCTCCCAGGGTCCCTTTTCCCAGACAAGGAAAGGGCAACAGTGGCCTGGAAGTGGGGGCAGGAGTGTGGGTGGGTTCCCGACAATTCTGGAAAAGTCTCAACATTTAGGGAGCACTTTTAGAGTGTGTCCGTGGGGTAGCAGTCTTACCTGAAAGGAGATAAGGATGGCCCAATAAGGACACAAAAACAATGAAAACCCTCCATCTCTCAGATCAGCCAATGAGCCAAAAAGCTGAGCTGGGACTCAGGAGTGGAAGGCACTTGACTCAGCCCCACACCCTCAGTTCTTGCCCACTCAACTCAGCTGCCAGTTTTCCCCTGGGCCAAACCTCTGGCTCCTTCCCCACCTGTGGCAGGATTATCTGTGTCTAGGGCTCCACACCGGGGGCAGTTTAGTCGGTTCAAGGGTATATTTTGGTCTCCTCCCTGACTCTGGACTCGGCACCCCATCATCCTGGTCCCCCACATCCCCTGCACCTGTATTGAGAAGCCCTAAATTTCAGCTGGGTGGGGGAGAGGTGCACTGCAAACCACTTGAAAGGGGCCAGGTGAGCATCGTGGGACAGGTGGAGATCCAGAGGCTTTGAACTGGGAGGGGGCGGGGCTGCTGCCAGAAGATGGAAATCCTGGGCCAGGCTGGCAGCGCCACAGGGAGAGGGCCGGGGAGGAAGCCCCATAAAAGGCCGACCCACCCTCTCTCCAGCCTAGCCTTCCGTTCCACGCCCCTTAGTCCAGCCTCCCAAGACAAGAGCTGGCGCTGAGACAGCTAACTGAGTAATGTCTCGGGTGCCCAGCCAGGTGGACAGAGACTCACTCACTGCCAGGCCCCACCCTGAGTGGTGGGTCAGCACCCCCAGGACCAGGCCAGGGCATGGTGGGGAGGAGACGGAGGCACTGCCAGTCCAAGCAGGGCACCACTTGAATCCAGCCCACCAGGGAAGAGGTTGGGGTGGGGAGCCCCATATTCGGGAGAAGGTGGGGTGCAGCTGTACTGTCCCTCTTGGCCTTTCTCTGACTGGCAGGCAGGTGGGCAGGGCGAGGAAGGAGGACAAACTCAAGGTCAGCGCTCCAGAAGGGAAGGGGTAGTCAAAGGGGAGAGAGGGCTTTCTGCTCCCTTGGCTCCTAGCCCCCTTCAGATGACAGGCCCAAGGAGGAGTGGGTCGGGCTGGTCAGGACCTGCCTCCAGCCTGCCTTCCTTCCCAGCAGGTCGGCAAAATTACTCTCCTGGTACTGCTTTTTTTTTTTTGAAGCCAGATCAAAGGTGGGATCCAGCTGGGCGCTCTAGTAAAATCTCAGCAATGCAGAGCCTCGGTTTCAGTCGGGGAACCAGGAGCTGGGGGAGGCACTGTCCCTGAGGGCTTGGGGATGTGAGAGAGTCAGGAGTGGAGCTGGTGGGTGGGGGCCCCGTCAGGAAGGATCAGTGACTGGAAGGATCCAGGCCAGGCTGCGGTCACCCTTGTCTCCACTGCTCTTCTCTCCAAGGAGGGACCCACCCACATGTGACTCTCCCAGTCCCAGCATCCAAGCTAACTGGAACCTGTGTTCACACTGGCCACATGTCACCGCTCTCATCCTTGTCACTGGCTCCAGGGCATTCCTTTGTAAACCAGGAAGCTCTTAGATTAGATAAACTTACTCCCTCCTGCTGCAAAAGAGAGCACATTCCCCCTTTCCATTCTGAGTTCAGACTAGAAAAACTCATCTCCTTACTTCTCTGTACTCTCCTGGTGAAGCTGGGATTCAGTCAGCCGTGCCAGCAGCAGCTCTCCCTTCCCTCCTTGCTGCTGACCACAGTGTCTTCCTATGTAGGCCAAATAACTGCCGTTCTTGTTTGGGAGACTTTTTCCTTCCCCCCAAGGACTACCACATCTCTTCTTCCTGGAGCCGCACTGCCATCCTTAATACTGTGACTGGATGGGGTTAATGGAATCCTGCATCCATACTGGTTTTCCGAGTGAACACGTCCTTGGCACTGTCAGTGGGGGACTTGTGCAAGCAGCCCACCCTTCTTTCCTCACGAGCCCTGAAGTCTGGAAAGGCCTGGTTGTGCCTGGCATGCTGCTAGACACAAGGCGCGTCCAACAGGACAGAGACAGCTATCCCCAGAACCTTGGCTGACCCTGAGACGCCCTCCTTGGTCATGACAAGGATGGCCCTCCTTGTTGCCCTAGGCAACAATCCTTCACTCAGGTTCCGGCTTCTCCCAGACGTTGAGGTCCTTGGCGAGTGTGCTCCTGGGCACACACACTTAGGTGGGTCTTGATGTAAAAGAAAGGAAGGAGCGGGTGCTCCTTTCACAAATTCTGTCATCACTAATGCCCTGTGTAACCTCGGCCAACTCCTTTACCTTCTCAGGGCTTCAGTTTCTCCAACCATAAAATAAGGGGTTAATTGTCCCTCCTAGGGAAGCTAGCAGAGTTTGTTGAGCAATGGCTCTGAAGTGTCTAGGAGGAAGGAGATTTATAAATATAAGGGATCATTAGAGAGGATTTCACAGCCATTTTGTGGGCCCCAACGTTATGATTAATATTATTATGGTTATTGTTATCACCACTTCCCGAGTCTCTGCCAGCTGGGTAGGCGCTCCCAAGTGAAGAAGTCATGCTCTTGAGCCTAGTGTCCCAGATAATGGCCTCACTCAATGCCCACTCTCCACACTCAGGGCGTCTGGGGGACTCTCAGGAGGGTAGTGACAGAGAAGGAGATGGAGTTTTGACAGAAGGGCGTTGGGGATCCAGAAAAGAAAATGCCTGCCCAGGGAACTTCACACTGCTCTGCGTGCCGAGGGATGTTTCCAGTCTGCTGTGGGGAGTCTGGGCTCTGAGAAGCAGACATGGAGCTGTGTTCCCAAGGTCAGGAATGGTGGGGAGGGGCTGAGCACAGGCAAGAGGCCGAGGGGGAGAGAGGATGCTGTAGTGTACTATAGGCAGTAAGAGGAGCTCGTTGGTAGAAAATGATTCCTTGGAGAGGCAAATGGTTCTTTTCAAGGAGTCTTTGTAGAAGCTGGAACGTACTCTGTGTTCAGGCGAATCAGGGCACAAGCCTGGCAAACAGTGAGTACTCAATGAATGCTTGTTAAATTGAATTTTCAAGCTTGTCTTTCTGCTCCAATATTTTTTAAAAAAAAATCCACCCACCCAGCATCCGCTGTTTAGAAATGCCTTGGCCGCCCCCTGGTGGCGACACACAAAGGCTGGGGAGTCACCAGTGCCTTCCATCCTATAAGGATCCTGTGGGGGCTGCCTTATGGAGGTTTCACAGATATCATCCCAAGGGGACTGGGAGTAGGGAGAAGCTGGCGAAGGGGAAGAACTCTGTGGGGAAGGATGAGTGGAACGTCCTTGCTGGAAGATTCCATGGCAGTTGGTGGAGGACAGCCATAGGTCTGGGCAGGGGAAGCACGGGACAGAGGGAGTTGATGAGTCAGTATTAGGCTAGGCATCTCTGGGTAGTGGAAAAAGAGGGGTCGCTGTGTGTGTGCACTTGGAGTGAGGATGGGGTAGCTGCCAAAGTAAAATCTGGGAGATACATTTTACAGCTTCTGTTAAATTTTTCGTGCTCAGAAAAGACTAAGGAAGTCTGGATAATTGAAACCATAGATGGACCTGGGAGAAAAAAAAAAACAATGGTTCATTTAAACTAGGTCTATGTCCCATCAAATCTTTCTCTTGGCATGTAAGAATGTCAGGAATGGTTTGAAAAGTCTGCAACTTTGATTTTTCTATAGGTGGCAAGAGGAGAGATGAGAATGTAGAAAACCAGAGGAGGGAAAGAGAAGCAGAGGCTACTGGGGAAATCCTTAAGGCAGAACGAGCAGCCTGTAGAGAAGGCTGAATTGGCTGCGACTCTTCAAAAATAACAATAAAGCTTGGGTTGTAGTGATGAGTGAGGATCAACAGAAAATCAAGCGCTGGGACATTGATATTCTTCTAATTTCTGGACATCCAACAGCAACTGCACCTGCTGGTTCCTTTCATAACAGGTCCCAGAAGGAATGTGGAGCTTCCTGAGGGCAAAGACTATGGTTCTGCAGCCATTCCTCCCTCCCCTCTGGTGCCCTCGGCATCCTCAGGGATAGAAGCTCACTATCTGGTACTGATGAATCAGATGGGGGCAACCACATGCAGAAAAGAAGGAAAAGGAAAATGCCAGGAAGCAGGAAAAACATGGGAAAATGAAGAGGGAAAGGGGTTAAGAGACAGACAGGGAAGGAAAAGTGAAGTGGAGATGGAGGAAGCCCGGACTGGAAGAGAAGGAGATAAGCACATCAAAATGTTAAAAGGATGCTGGAAGGTATAGTTCTGGCAGAGGCAGAAAAGGAGAGATGACCTCAACGGAGGTAGGTTACTTTTATTCAGGCAAGGAGGGGCAACAGTCGGCCTAACAACCAGGCTGAGCGCGAGAGGGATCAGGGAGGCTTCATATTTAAAGGGAGGTTAGTGGAAGCGATAAGGGAAATGTTATCAGGTGGGACGTTGTGGGTAATCTTTAGTTGAGATGGTATTTGTAGTTGAGCAGGAGGTGGGAGGTTTCTGGGCAGGGCTGATAAGTCCCAGGTAGATGCAATCGGCCCAGAGCACCAGGATGGGACTTAAAAGTTCGGTTTTGTTTTCCCCGCAGTTAGATGATTCAGCAAGGGCCTTTGAGACCGTTGCTTTCTTTTCTAGGCCCAAGGACTCCTTCATTCCAGACCCTGAAATCATAAGAAATGGGAAGAAGGGCGCTGTATCTCTCTGGCTACTTCCTGCTGGATAGGGACGATGGTTCTGGGTCTGGAACGGAAGATTGTCCTAGGGCCCAGGGTCTCCTTTTCCTGAGGTCGGGGTGAGGCTCTTGAGAAGAATGGTCTTGACTTGGTCTCGAGAGGTGACCCAAATTCATTCTTGGAGAAACCTATGAAAAAGATTGAAGAGACAGGGTCCAAATAAGAGGAATAAATTGATAAGTACCAATGGTCCCAAGAAAGGGAGCAACCAAGGGAGGGCCAGTTGGAACAGGTCTTGAGGAGTGTAAAGGTTTTGTAACTTTTCTGCGGCATTCGATTCTGTCTCTAAGTTCTTTGACTCTGCCCTAGACTATGCCCATTTCATTAACAGTCCTCTTCTAGGAAAAGGCAGGTCCCTCCCTTTTCCTCAGTGAGAAGGTCCAGGGCTTGCCTATTTTGTAGGGCCACAGAAGCTAATGAGTTGATTTGTCTTTGGACCCAAACGAAAGACTCCTCGACCTGCTCTATAGCCTCATTAAGTTCTTGGGACAGCTTGTGGTAGAAATGGGTCGAGGTCGAGACGCCCCTGGTCCTGGTGCCTAGGGCTGCTGCTATGCTGATCCCAATCAGGAGTGGGGCTATGCCAGCTCGTTTTTTTACTGTGGGAAAGTTCCCCTTGGGGGTAGACTATTTGTTCTACCCCTTCTTCTTTGAGGATGGCTACACCTGGGGTCAGGAAGACCAAGATGCGAGGTCCGGCGGGGTCAGGGAGATACATGAAAATGCATAGGTCCCGCAGAGAATGAAGATTCCCAGGTTGGTGCAATTCTTTGTGCTGTTCCAGAGAACCCAAGTGGAACAGAAGGAGGGAGCGGAGTTCGTAAGACCAGTGCAGCTGGGACCAGAGGAGCTGATACAGGTTAGGTTTGAAGAGGCTGAGAGAAGGACATTGTCAGAGGCTGGCCCAGTGAGTTGTGCAGTTTTGTGTTGGGGAGGGGAGGTGTAGCTGCTCTGCGACAGCCAGGCTGAGGTTAAGGGCATTGCTCTGTGCGGTGAGGGAGACAGTGACATGCACGTCCGGCACTGGGATGTGTGCCGTGTGCACTGGAAGAATTGGAGGGAAGAGTTGAGAAGGCGGGTAAGGTCTTGGTTGTCAGAGGGAGGTTTTAGGAGATGCCGTAATTGGGAAAGGAGGTCTAGGCGTTTATAAGGCTCAGGGGTCGCCTGTAACCGGGAAACTACATTCTTTATCATTTGTTCTTGTTTCTTTTCCCAATATTAATCTAGTACCCCACTCCCGTCCGAGAAGGCAATGGGACCCCACTCCAGGACTCTTGCCTGGAGAATCCCAGGGACGGGGGAGCCTGCTGGGCTGCCACCTATGGGGTCGCACAGAGTCGGACACAACTGAAGCAACTTAGCAGCAGCAGCCACTCCGGTCTGAGTACCCACAGTGGGTAATGGGATAGAAACATATGTTTCTTCTATTTGGCTAATGGCAGATGCTCACGAAATTCCCTCTCTTCTGTACTTTAACAGTGAGTAGGGATTTGGACTTCCACCCCTGCAAGGTTCATGGTCTTGGAGCCATATTATAACATGAGGAATGAATATAGGAAAAAATGTCTGAGCAGGGGCAGGGACAAGCCAGAAGGCAAGGGAGCGCAGCAAGGATAAGGAACAGGGGAGTCATGGGTCTGTTAGGCAGTGCAGAGGAAATAGCACCCTAGGAGTCGAATGCAGCTCACAATGTAGGCGACCCCGATGAAGAGATGAAGAATAGGTGACTGGCCTGAGGGGAGACAGCTACTGGGCCTATAGCAAGGACTAAGATTAAGAGTGCAGTTATAGTTAGAGAGACGGGGGCGGCCAGTCAGGGCAAGGGGCAGAGGCCCCAAGTTGGTGGCTGCTTGAATCTGAGGAGGAACAGTGTTCATGTATGAGAGTAAAGAAATCAATTTCTTCTGGACTTAGGCTGTAGAAGGTCCCCTGGAGCCACGGATGAGACACTGGGGTGGTCAGATCTTTGAAGGAGGTTCCAGTTGGGGCGCTGGTCCAGAGGTCTTGTAGTAGTTGGTGAGGAGCAGTTGTAGGTTAAGGAGTGTCGAGGTCATTCAGTGTCCTTTCGGATGGTTGACAGAGGTTGTCGCCAGGTGATTTTTAAGGAGGTGGGTCCTGTGAGGGAGACCTAATAGGGGTCAGTTAAGGAGGGCAGCGCAGGGTCAGAGGTGACCCGTTTTAGGCGAGAGAGGTGTACCCAGAAGGTGACCTTCTGAGTTTAGCTGCAGTCGGTGTGAGGAGGAGGATTTTGAATGGTCCCTGCCACTTTGGGGTCAGGTCACCCTGGGGATTATCAGACAGATAGACCATGTCCCCAATTTGTAAAGGGGGCAAGGGGGTTTGGGGGTCAGGGGTGGGCAAATTGTGGTTGACGTATTTCCAAAGGGCATTGTGGAGTTCCATCAGCAGAGGGGCATGTAGGAAGCTTGGTATGGGAGGACGTTCAGGGGGAAATCCAGGAGGGAGCATGGGCCTTCCATACATCACCTCAAAGGGGCTGAGCCCCAGGGGCTTTCTGGGCAAAGCCCGTACTTTGAGGAGAACAATCAGCAAAAGTTTAGTCCAATCCAGATGTACCTCGAGGGATAGTTTGGTAAGAATTTCTTTGATTATTCTATTCATCCTGTCTACCTTTCCTGAGGACTGGGGACGATATGGAATGTGAAATTTCCAGGCTATCTATAAGAATTGGACAAGTTGTTGGGTGACCTTGGACATAAATTCTGGGTCATTATCAGATGGTAGGGATGAAGGTAGGCCAAACCTGAGGATAATTTCTGTGAGGAGGATTTGGGCCATGGTGTGGGCCCTTTTGTTTGTGGTAGGAAATGCTTCTACCCATCCCCAAAAGGTGTCAGCATGGACCAGGAGGTATCTGAATCTCCAAACCAGGGGCATATGAGTAAAGTCTGTCTGCCAATCCTGTGCTGGGAGGCTGCCTCATATTTGATGGCTTGGAAAGGGTGTAGGTTTAAGGTTGGAACTGGGGTTAGCATGTTGACATGTCTGACAGGAGCAGGTAAGGTGATTTAAATATTGTTGGTTAGCAGTCGACATGGGGAAGTGGTTACCAAGGAACTGTTGGAGTGTCTTGGACGAGGGATGAAAGAGTGAATGTAGATAAGAGGATTTCTCTGGTGGTGGGAGGTTGGATGGAGTCAGGGCTAAGATGACAGGGGACTGGAGGGAAGGATGGGACAGGGCTATCTCCTTTGCCTTCTGGTCTGTGGCATTGTTTTAGGTTGATATGAGACTTCCCTTTTGATGTCCCCTACGGTGGAGGAAATGGCAACCCACTCCAGTACTCTTGCCTGGAAAATCCCATGGACGGAGGAGCCTGGTGGGCTACAGACCATGGGGTCGCAAAGAGTCGGATATGACTGAGTGACTTCACTTTCACTTTCACCGTGGAGGATGGCAGCTTTGTTTGGAAAGAGCATTGCCTCTAGGAAGTTTGTGGATCAGGTCTGAATTAATAGTGGGGGATCCCTTTGGGGCTAGGAAACCTCTTTCTCTCCATATTAGGATGTTTGTGTGAGGTATGTTATAGGCATATTTGGAGTCTGTGTGGATGTTAACCCTTAGATTTTTAGCCAGAATCAAAGCTCTGGTGAGAGCTATCAGTTCTGCCTGTTGGGAGGTGGTGTGAGGTGGCAGAGGTGAAGCTTCAATTGTCTGGGTCCCATGATTGTGATGAAGGTGCCCCTGGATGATTGCATATCCTTCTGCGAAGGGTGGGGATTTTTGAGAGCTGCCATCAACGAACCAGTGTGGGGTGTCTGGGTCTAGGATGGGCTGATCTGTTAAATGTTGGAAGGGGTTTGGGGTAAGATCTACCGTTAGGCTGCAGCTATGTAGGAGGGGTTCTGTTGTAGAGGACGTGGGTGATAAGCTGGCGGGGTTAAGGGGAGAGTAGGGGGAGAGTGAGAGCAGAGGGTCGAGGAGAAAGGCATGTAAGACCTGTACCCTCAAAGGGGGAAGGGAGAGAAAAGCCTGATGTGATAGTAAGTCTTGAAAGGTGTGTGGAGAACAGACTGTTAAAGGGGCATGCCTAGAGAGTTTATTTGCTTCAGGTATGAGCTCTGTGATAGCAGCCATGGCCTGTATACAGGGAGGCCATCCCTTGGTCACCATGTCAGGCTGTTTTGACAGACAGGCTATGGGAGCCCAGGTGTCTCCGGCCCACTGACATAGAAGTCCCAGGGCCTGTCCTTGGTTGGAGTGGGCAAAGAGAAAGAATGGTCTGGTGTGATCTGGCAGGTGGAGAGTTGGCATTCGGAGGCTCTTGGTGAGCTGGTGAATAGGATTGGCCAGCGAGGAGGGGTTAAAGAGGGGCTCACCCAGACAACCTTTAGTTGCCTCATAGAGCGGCTTTGTAATGAGGGAGAAGTTAGGGATCCAGCTACGGAAAAAGTTTAAGAGGCCGAGGATAGACAGGAATTCCCTTTTTGTTTTTGGAACTGGACAGTTAATCAAGGCCTGGATTCTATCTGGGAGAATAGTTCTTTGTTGGTGGGATATGGAGAGCCCCAGGCAGGTGACGTTTGTTTGTAATACTTGGGCCTTGGATTGGGACACCCAATAACCTCAGGACCCCAAGGCCCCAAGGAGTTTGGCAGTATGTTGGAGGCAGAGTTTTCGGGTTGGGCTACAAAGGAGGTCATCTACGTATTGGAGGAGATGACTCGGGGCTAGGTTGAGTGTCTGTTGGTCCTTTTGTAAAGACTGCCCAAAAATGTGGGGGCTGTCTCTGAACTCCTGGGGGAGAACTGTCCATGTTAGTTGTTGGGAAACATGAGTCTCGGGGTCTTGCCAGGTGAAGGTGAAAAGGAGTTGGGAGAGAGGGTGGAGGGGATGGTGATAAAGGTGTCTTTGAGATCTAATACCGTGAAGTGGGTTGCAGTTGAGGGTATGGTGGACAGAAGGGTGTAAGGGTTAGGGACTACTGGGAATGTCAGCATGATGGCCTCACTGATTTTTCACAGATCCTGGACCAGTCTCCAAGAGTTTGGTCCCTTCCTTACTGCCAGAATTAGGGGTGTTGTGTGGTGAATGGGTAGGAATTTAGATGGAGACTTTGAAGATGGTCTATGATAGGCTTAAATCCCTTGTGGGCCTCTGGGGTGAGAGAGTAATGTTGTTGGGTGATTATAGTCGAGGGGTCTTTTAGGGTAATGTGGGGTGGGGCATGATGTTTGCCTACAGATGGGTGATCAGTGTCCCAGACTTGGGGGTCTAAGGCGGTTAGATCCAAGGGAAGGTCGGGGTGAGGGACAGGGACAGTCCAGGTGCCGTCTGCATGTAGAATATAGAGACACTATGGGGGGGGGGGTATGGTAATGAAGACCCCCAATTTGGATAACAAATCTCTCCCCAGGAGTGCCATGGGACACTGAAGCATTATGAGGAATGAGTACATGAGGGTCGATTTTCCAAATTGACAGAATAATGGAGGGCTGATTTTTGGCCTTAAGGGAACTCCAGTTCAGTTCAGTTGCTCAGTCGTGTCTGACTCTTTGCAACCCCATGAATCGCAGCACACAAGGCCTCCCTGTGCATTACCAACTCCCGGAGTTCACTCAGACTCACGTCCATCGAGTCAGTGATGCCATCCAGCCATCTCATCCTCTGTTCTCCCCTTCTCCTCCTGCCCCCAATCCTTCCCAGCATCAGAGTCTTTTCCAGTGAGTCAACTCTTTGCATCAGGTGGCCAAAGTACTGGAGTTTCAGCCTCAGCATCAGTTCTTCCAATGAACATCCAGGACTGATCTCCTTTAGGATGGACTGGTTGAATCTCCTTGCAGTCCAAGGGACTCTCAAGAGTCTTCTCCAACACCCACAGTTCAGAAGCATCAATTCTTCAGCGCTCAGCTTTCTTCACAGTCCAACTCACATCCATACATGACCACTGGAAAAACCATAGCCTTGACTAGACAGATCTTTGTTGGCAAAGTAATGTCTCTGCTTTTCAACATACTATCGAGATTGGTCATAACTTTCCTTCCAAGCGTCTTTTAATTTCATGGCTGCAGTCACCATCTGCATTGATTCTGGAGCCCCCTAAAATAAAATCTGACACCGTTTCCACTGTTTCCTCATCTATTTGCCATGAAGTGATGGGACCAGATGCCATGATCTTTGTTTTCTGAATGTTGAGCTTTAAGCAAACTTTTTCACTTTCTTCTTTCACTTTCATCAAGAGGCTTTTTAGTTCCTCTTCACTTTCTGCTATAAGGGTGGTGTCATTTGCGTATCTTAGGTTATTCATATTTCTCCCGGCAATCTTGATTCCAGCTTGTGCTTCTTCCAGCCCAGCGTTTCTCATGATGTACTCTGCATAGGAGTTAAATAAGCAGGGTGACAATATACAGCCTTGATATACTCCTTTACCTATTTGGAAGCAGTCTGTTGTTCCATGTCCAGTTCTAACTGTTGCTTCCTGACCTGCATATAGGTTTCTCCAGAGACCCCCTTTATTGTGAGTTCTGAGTCTTGAGTTGGGCCAGAGTAGAAAGTTAAGAGAGAGAAAGCAGCTCCAGTGCCTACTATAAAGGAGGTCTTTTCACCAGCCACTATCCCGTCTACCCTAAGTTCCAAGCTTGTGTCCAGGACACGGGCCGGGGGGATGGAACCCAGGTCCCATCATTGGAACAACTCTCGTAGGGCTAAGCTGGGGTTCCAGGGAGAAGTGAGGATCTCTCCAGGGGTGCCAGGGCAACCCTGTGGACATTCCACTCTCCAGGTCTGGGAGGTGGGGACCTCCCCAGGAGTGCCAGGGCATCCCTTGGGACAGTCCATTTTCCAGTGTCCCCATCAACCACAGTTTGGGTACACTTTTGTAGGGGGGTGGGCATGGGTTTGGGCATGTTTTTGCCTAGTGTCCTGACTGGTTGCATCAGAAGCAGGGTCCAAGAGGCAGTTCTTAAGCCTTGGTCTGGGATGACTTGGGCCGAGCTGATCTCTTCCCTTAATTGCTGCCGCCAAAAAGGCATATTTAGCTTTTCTCTCACGGTCTTTTTCTCTCGTAGCCTCCTCCTATTATTGAACACCTTGAAGGCTACTTCTAGAAGGTCTCTTTGTGGGTGGTCTCAGGGCCCTTCTCTAGTTTTCGAAGCTTGCGTCTAACGTCAGGGGTGGACCGCCTGATGAATTGAACATGAAGGTAGGGGTGGTGATATCTAGGTTGGTCTACTTCTGGACTACCTCTGTGAGGCATGCCAAGAATAAGGCTGGATTTTCGTCTGCCCCTTGGGTGACTTCCCTGACTTTATCATAACTGACATGGATAGGAGTATTTTTCTGCATTCCTTCTAGAAGGCAGGTAGTCATATGATTGAGTCGCCTGATACCTGGGTCACCGGGCTGGTACGCCCAGCAGGGATCTGAGGCATCGCCTCAGTTGCAGCTGGGCTACCCCNTGACTTCCCTGACTTTATCATAACTGACATGGATAGGAGTATTTTTCTGCATTCCTTCTAGAAGGCAGGTAGTCATATGATTGAGTCTCCTGATACCTGGGTCACCGGGCTGGTACGCCCAGCAGGGATCTGAGGCATCGCCTCAGTTGCAGCTGGGCTACCCCAGTCTTGGTTATGTAAGGGATCGGCATGGGCTTTCACTGCTTCCCAGATACGGTCCTTTTCATCTGGGGTGAGAGTGGCATTTAGGATATAATATACGTCACTCCACGTGAGGTTATAGGTCTGAGAGAGTCTCAGGAATTCTTTTCTGTATCTGGTAGATTTTCAGAAAATTATCCTAACTTTTCTTCTATCTGGCTCATGTCTGACAATGAAAATGGCACGTGGACTTGGGTGGGGCCCTCTGGTCCTGCCACCTCTCTCAGGGAAAACATGTACTGACCCTGTGGGTATTGATCCTGTGGCTGGGGGGCAGGGAGCGGCGGGGAGAGGGAAGTGAGGAGGAGTTGGCAAGATGGGGTAGTGGGGTTGAGGGAGAGTCAGGAGAGGTTTGAGTCAGTAGGTGAGCTGGATGATGGGGAAGGAGAGGGTCGGAGGTGTGGCTGGTAGGGAGGAGGCTCGTCAGTGGGGTCAAACTCCAGGGGTGCAGAAGGTCACCACCAGGGTTTAATTGAAGAAGAGCCCTTTTTTGGGGATGCAGGGTGCATAGAAGGACCTCGTGGGTGGAGCACGCCTTACATAGGGAGGGCCTGCTCCAAAGGGCCCAAAAGGCTTGGGTATATGGGACCTCCGACCACTTGCCATTCCATTTAAGGAAGTCAATGAGATTTTGAAGAATGTTAAAGTCAAATGTGCCAAATTAAGGCCAACGGTCTCGACTGTCCAATTGGTATTGAGGCCTGATCTGTATACAGAGTTGTTTTATACAGTTAGCTTTGAGTTCAGTAAGAGTGGTTTGAGATTTTTGAGAACACAGGCCAGAGGGGAATCTTTTGGGACAGACTGGCCAGATCCCATAATTGAAAGGCAAGCAGAGGCTCCTACTGGGAGTTCGAGTTGTCACCCATAATAATAGGAGTTATGAGAAGAGAGCTTTGTGTCGAGGTGGAGCGTCCCCCACCGTCGCCTACAGAGCGGCCCTGGGCCAGGGTCCCCGGGACCTGGAGAGGACTGGGTTCTAGGGCGCCTCTAAAACACCGTCCAGATCTCACCTTAATCTAGGGGCTGGCTTGAGTGGAGTGTTGCATTTAGAGCAGTCGAATGGCAAGAGTTCCCTATTCCAGAGGTTGTCAGAGAAAAGGGGATAGAGACGGAGGCCTATGGGTATGTAAAGCACCAATAAAGCCTTAGGACGAGGCTTGCACCACTCACAAGGGCATTAGGCGTCCCTGAGGAGAACTTACGAGCCCTGGCAGAAAGTGAGTTCACGTTTCCAGATTCCAGGAAAAGGGGAAACAATGGGGGGGGGGTGGGGAGAGAGAGAGGGAGAGAGAGANCGAGGCTTGCACCACTCACAAGGGCATTAGGCGTCCCTGAGGAGAACTTACGAGCCCTGGCAGAAAGTGAGTTCACGTTTCCAGATTCCAGGAAAAGGGGAAACAATGGGGGGGGGGTGGGGAGAGAGAGAGGGAGAGAGAGAGCGCACGAGAGGACACACGAGTGCCTCGCCCTCTCCTGGGTTTCGGCACCAAGAATGTAAGGTAGTGCGGGCCGAGGCAGAAAAGAAGAGGCAACCTCAACGGAGGTAGGTTACCTTTATTCAGGCAAGGAGGGGCGACAGTCAGCCTAACAACCAGGCTGAGCGCGAGAGGGATGAGGGAGGCTTCATATTTAAAGGGAGGTTTATGGAAGCGATAAGGGAAATGTTATGAGGCAGGATGTTTTGGGTAATCTTTGGTTAAGAGATGGTATTTGTAGTTGAACAGAGGGTGGGAGGTTTTGGGCAGGAGGCAATAAGTCCCAGGTAGATGCAACTGGAGCATCAGGGTAGAGGCCTGGAGCATCAGGGCGGGACTTAAAAGTTCGATTTTGTTTTCCCTGCAGTTAGATGATTTAGCAAGGGCCTTTGAGACCGTTGTTTTCTTTTCTAGGCCCAAGGACTCCTCCAGATGCAGTCATTCAGTCAGTCAACAAGCATCTACCATGTACCTACTATATATCAAGCAATGTGCTGGGAGTGGAAGGTGCTGTGGTGGACAAGACAAATACAGGGACTTTAGCAGTGGAAAACAGGTTAATGTTACAAATTAGAAACGGGGAGAAAGTGACAACTTAGAGCAGGAAGAGGCTGAAAGTGGTTGGAAACAAGGCAGGTATCACCAAAGAAGAAGCTATGTCCAGGTGCACCCATGGAAGAGATTCTTCTGGTTGATGCTGAGACCTGCAGCTGGAACCACCTGTCCACCCTGGCTCCGTGGAGATCGTAGCAGGTAGGATGAGCAGGGGAGAAACTCAGGAAGAGGAGGGACAGGAATGGGTACAGGTGAAGGTTATAGACTATTCATAGTGGTTTACCTGAGGACCCCCACCAGAAAACATCTTTGGGCTGACCAGCAGTTCTCTAATTTGGCTGCCTGTTGGAATAACCTGAGGAACTTAATACCCTCACCCGGTTGCACTCTCAGAGATACTGATTTTCTTGGCCATGGTTTAGAATTTATTAAACAATCTCTAGTGAATCTAAAGAGCAGCCAGGGGAAAGCAGGCATTAGGAGTTGGCAACCTTGCCTGTCCTCTCTGTAGAGTCTGGGGGCCATCTGCGGGAAGCGAAACTGTGTGATGGCTTTAGTGTGCTGTGAGGCTCAAGGACTCCGAGGGTCCTGGCAAAAGTACAAGGGGGCCTTCTCTTTAGCAGGTGCCCCCTTCCTCAGCTGTACCTCTGGTGGAAACAAGAAACATGGTGGTCTTTAAAGGAAAGAACCATTTAAACTACTCAAAACTGCTGCCAAATTCTTTGAAGTTTTTGCACCCTTCCCCCTACCCACACATGCAAATCCCTCCCGCTTCTGCTGGCTTCATGACGGGGCTTTTGGGGTGGAAGAAGTTTGTGCTGGCTTCATGACGGGGCTTCTGGCGTGGAAGAAGCACAGCGGCCCCAGCTTTCATCTCACAAGAGGTCTGGCAGCAGCCCAGCATGAAATTCAACCCCACCTCACCCCTCAAATCCCTGCACCCTAAAGTAGCTGACTCATGGAACCCGGGCGGAGTCCTTGGCTCAACAGTGAAGCAATCTTACCTTGAATAATGGCATGGGAACAGACTGTATGGTCTACATAAACAAGTCATATGTAGATGTAAGTGTATGCAAATATTCATTCTTTAGCTCAGCATACATTTCCCGCCAGTCTTCTAGTACTGGCCTCAAACCTTCCACTGAAGCCCACAGTCTAGGAAAGAAGTCAGAAGAATGAAAGTGGGTAATGCAGTGTGAGAGAATGAAGCCCTCTGCCTGTGCCAAGAACAGCCCAGAGAAGGAAAACGATCTGGTTTAGCAGGAGACCAAACTTTGAGCAGGTTCTTGAAGGATGCATAGGAGTTTACCAGGAAAAAGGAAGGAAAAGGTAAGACAGGAAATAGATGAGTATGTGTTCAGGAACTGTGGAACCTTTTCTTGAGGCAAAAAGGTAGGATTATGGAAAGAGAACAGGATGGCAGAGGGAGATGAAATGTGAAAGGTACACAGAGTGTGAAGGCCATTGTTTGCCTAGAAAGGAGTATGGACTTTTTATCTAGAAGGGCGAAGGGAGCCAATGAAGGATCTTAACTGAAAAAATGAATTCTTTTGAAGTCCTATTTTTTCAAAGGGGTAGCCTGGAAGAGACTATTAACAATTATTCAATTACTATACCAGGCATTCTGCTCTGTATTTTATTACATCAACCCTTCATGATAGTGTTATTCAAACTGCCAGCCATGATCAAGAAAAGAAAGTAAGGTAAAGAATAAAATAGGAGGCGGTTGGGATTAACATATACACATAGGGCTTCCCTGGTGGCTCAGATGGTAATGAATCTGCCTGCAATGCAGGAGACCTGGGTATGATCCCTGGGTTGGGAAGATCGCCTGGAGAAGGGAATGGCTACCCACTCCAATATTCTTGCCTGGAGAATTCCATGGACAGAGGAGCCCCANGGGATTAACATATACACATAGGGCTTCCCTGGTGGCTCAGATGGTAATGAATCTGCCTGCAATGCAGGAGACCTGGGTATGATCCCTGGGTTGGGAAGATCGCCTGGAGAAGGGAATGGCTACCCACTCCAATATTCTTGCCTGGAGAATTCCATGGACAGAGGAGCCCCAACGGGCTACAGTCCATGGAGTTACAAAGAACTGGACATGACTCAGAAACTAACACTTTCACTACTATATATAACAACTTCCCTGGTAGTGCAGTGGTAAAGAATCCGCCTGCCAATGCAGTAGATGTAGGTTTGATCCCTGGTTTGAGAAAATCCCACGGAGAAGGAAATGGCAACCTACTCCAGTATTCTTGCCTGGAGAATCCCACAGACAGAGGAGCCTGGTCAATGGGGTCGCAGAGTCATACACAACTCAGCGACTGAACATGCATGCATATATAAAATAGATAACCAATAAGGACCTACTGTATAGCATAGGGAACTATACTCAGTAATTTGTAGTAACCTATGAGGGAAAAGAATACACACACACTGTGTATGTATTTAAAGGAATACATACACACACACACACACACACACACACACACACATATCTGAATCACTGTGCTATACACCTGAAACTAACAAAATACTGTAAATCAACTAGACTTCAATATTAAAAAAAAAAAAGGAAGGAGGGGAGGGAGGGAGGGAAGAAAGAAAAAGATAGGACAGGACAGNACACACACACACACACACACACACACACACACATATCTGAATCACTGTGCTATACACCTGAAACTAACAAAATACTGTAAATCAACTAGACTTCAATATTAAAAAAAAAAAAGGAAGGAGGGGAGGGAGGGAGGGAAGAAAGAAAAAGATAGGACAGGACAGAAAACATCCGTGGATCATGGTAGGAAGAGTAAGTATTGTTTTTATAAAATTTTATCATCCACTCACAGGAGTGTAAGTGTACTGGGTTAGAATGCAAATGTATTTCTCACTGTGGGGTTATTAAAAAAAAAANTTATTTCTCCACTGATCTCCAGTAGCATATTGGGCACCTACTGACCTGGGGAGTTCCCCTTTCAGTATCCTATCACTTTGCCTTTTCATACTGTTCATGAGGTTCTCAAGGCAAGAATACTGAAGTGTTTTGCCATTCCCTTCTCCAGTGGACCACATTCTGTCAGACCAGTGACTTCTAACAGGCATTAATACCTGTTGGAAATGGATTCTCGTTGGCTGGAGCGATTGGCAAGTTTTCTAATTCTTGTTCTTCCACTAGGTTGTACAGAGGCTTAACCTCTTTGTTTAAAAGCAGCAACAATGAGGGGGGAAATAAAAGCTGGTCTGACATAGTTATGAACCCCCTGGGCTAGGCTTGTAAAGACATGGTCTCTTTGTCAACGAGACCCAAGTAGAGTTAGTTCATCACTGGAGCGTTACTTCACAGCTCTGCAGGGAGAACTGATGCCAGGAGGAAGAGTTTGGCCTCACTATTTGGCTTCTTATAGACCGATAGGCTCTTTTCTCTCAGATTCTATTAAGTTTGGGCCTCTGCAGGCCTGTCAGAGGAGAGAAGAAGCGTTAAGAAGATTTTGGTAAATGTCTGGGTAAAGGAACCTCCTGGCATAACAGCAGAGAGGACAATTCATTTTGATATCTTTAGCCTTGAAATTGCTAGTTCTTCTGTTGGTGAATAGTAGTGTTTTGGAGAAGTTGCACAGTCTGTTGTAGCCTAAACAATTGCTTTCGCTATAGGTATATGATCATTCACAAGCTTGCTTTACGCAAGGATTGCCCAACCAAGGGCTTTTTGAAAACATTTAAGCTTGTTGCAGCTAACCAGTAGACCCTAGTGTTGGCTTGGGTTTAGCAATCTTATAGACCTTGCTCATCCACATTTCTATGATGAAATGTAACATTTTCTTCTAAGATGTAATGTTACCTCCTTTGTTCTCTCAACACACAAATTGGAAGCTTTATATCGAGAGATTGAAAAATTTAGAATTATTTTGCAGGATATAGACGATGGCCACAGAATGAAGGTGCAAAGAACTGCTTTAAAGGGTGTATAGAGTATCAGAAAATGTAGAGATGTGAGTACTTTTGAGTTTAAATGATTAAATAATTGTCCAATCTGAAACTTCGTGAGCTGCAGACTTACAGCAAAATCTATTTGGAGGCGCTCTAGTATTATTAGTGTATTGGGTGTTATATCTGGAGTTTCCCTTTGAGCAGCTTAACTGGATTTGTGAATGTCTTCCCAGCAAGTTCTAAACTAGCTGGGCTGGAAGCCAAGATGGGCTAAGAAGTGGATATCGTTGTGGAATGCATTTGTTGATGCTTTTTTGTTTTTGCTTTGCTTTTGGTTTGAATCCACATGCATCTCCTCGAGTGACTTCCTTCTATTGAAGGAAGGAAAAAGAACTTTTTCTTTATTCCTTTCTACACAGAGTCGGCACTTAGATCTTTGTATTTCTGAAACATAGTTCAAAGTCACTTTTCTCTGTTAAGAACTGTTTCTCCAGTTATCAGATCTTTTCTCGGCTAGCGCATTCTCTTGGAGGCCTCAGGGTGGGGAGGTCTCACTTTGCTGTCAGTTTGTCAGTTGTCTGGTGAAGCTAGGTTGGAAAGATGAATGAAGAAGGTAAAAACATGGGGCAGTACTAATTCAAGGGCACTATCTGTTTGAGTAGGAAAGAGGTTAGAGATTGCCCTTGTGGAGATGCTCCCACTGGTGGATTTGTTCCAGTTGACAGGATTCCGAAATGGAAAACAGGTTTTTGCATTGCCTCACTCAAGGTGAGAAGAGAGCCCAGAAGCAAGCTGAACCAGCTCTGGCAGCCTGGGGACACGGCCACTTCACTGCTCTTCCTGGATATTCTGAGGCCCCCACTGATGATGCTTTTCATCAGCTTGGCCTTCAAGCTGGCGTGCTCTTGGGAGATGAGTACTGCCCAGGAGCAGAGGAGTACAAAGAACAAAGTGCTCCGTTTTGCTGCTTCTCAGTTTACCCCCTGTGAGCAACTCCAAGCAATGTTGAGATGTCAGCGCTGTTTGCCACAGGAAGAAGGTGCTTGCAGACCCAACTGAATCCTCGCTCTGCCCATCTCATTTCTCTGAGCTACAGTTTGTTTCAGCATCAGCACTGCATGCTCTCTCTAGCCAGAAGCCCCACCTCACTGGATGCATCTGTCCCCAAGCCATGATTGAGGCTGCGAGGTGGTCTCAGCCACACAGTGAAAACAGCTCAGAAAGCAGCAGGCACTGGCCTGCACACTCCCAAATATCCTCTTTCTAGAGCGTCCTCTGTGGGGTGTTTGTTATCTCTCCTAGGGGACTCGGTGGAACCACAAAGCCGCCTTTCAGAGGGTGTAAATAGGGAGGAAGAGACGGCAGGCAGGGCCATGTGATTGGATGTGGACTATTTCTGCCTCCAGCTAGTGTCTAACTGGAAGTCTTCTCAGACTCGCCTCAGAACAGACCAAAACATTTCCCAGCCATCAGAAGAATAAATGGTGACTCTCTCATCCCAGGGGAAATGAAGTCACCACTAACTTTAGCCAGTTGTGTCCCGGATGAATGTACAGAGTGATTAACAAACGTGTCAAAGCAGAGAAAGCGTGCACACAAAGCTTGTACATAATGATATTCTTTAGGGGGAAAAAGTGTGTCTTGGTTTCTTCTTTCCTGTTTTTGGCAGAGTTCTGAGGCCTAGTATTTTTGTACCTTTCCTGGGACTCTTTCTCACCATCCCCTGCTGGCTGTCCTGTGTCCCCACTCACTCCTTTAGGGTCCCTTCCAGTCTGATAGGATGCGAGCTAGCAAATGATACAGTCCCATTTTCAGGAGAGAGCTGCAGGGTGGAGACAGATAAGAGGTCTTCAGACAGCAGGGACCCGCATTGTCTTAACTCAGCTTGGGAAAGAATTTCTCCCCAGTACCTGTTCACTGAAAGAGGCACTGAGATGCAGCACCTGGTGTGTGGTGATGAGGTGCATGTCTGAGGTTTCTGTCCAGGAGAAAGACTCGACTGTGCTGGTCCACACACGGACTCTTGTCCCCATATGAGGTGACTGGCAGAGTTGAGTTCCTTCTGTGATTGGATCGGATGAGCTGACCTGGTGAGTGGATGCCAGCACCTAGTGCCAGGATATGTAGATCTGCAGGTTTTTTCCTTTGGTTCTTAGATTCTACTCGGGCTCTCCTGCTCTGTAGCCTCCAGGATTCATTCATTCATCCACTCAACAAATATACATATGAAGCATCTTCCTTGCCAGTAGGTAAGGAAGGTACATCTGGTAGAAGACATTAAGTAACTAGTAGATATCAAACAATAAGGAGTGCTAAGGGGAAAACTGAATAGAGGACAGGAGAACCTGAGGGGTATGGTTTACATAGGGTTGTCAGAGAAGGGAGTTTGAGAAAACCCTGAAGGAGAGAGGGGACGGATTGAGCCAGGCGTAATCTGGGGAGTCCATGGGGTTGTAAAGAGTTGGATATAACCTAGCGACTAAACAGCAATAATCTGGGGAGGGGAGATGGTGGTGGGGGGTGAGAACTCAGAAAGAGAGAACAGTGAGTACAAAGGGCCTGAAGAGGGGCCCTAGCTGGCATGTACTGGAATAGCAGGGAGGCCAGCATGGCCTAAGCGATGAGTGAGAGAGAGTGACAGCTAAGTCAGAGAGGTCACATGGACCCCTTATGTGTCGTGGTATGGACTTCGACTCTTAATTTGACTGGGAGATAGTATGTATTCGGGACGCTGAGCAGAGGAGTAACAGGATTGCATTTAAGTTTGATGGGTTTCTGGATGCTGGTTGAGAATAAAACCAGCAGGGACAAAGTCAGAAGCCCAGCTAGGAGACTTTCACAGTTATCCAAGCGAGAGATGATGGGGACCTGAACCTGGGTGATAGAAAGAAGTGGTTGTGAAAGCAGTCAGATTCTGTATATATTTTGAAGATAGAGCTCAAGCGTTTCTTGGCAAGTCAAGAGTGGGCTTCCCTAGTGACTAAGACAGTAAAGAATCTGCCTGCCATGCAGAGACCCGGGTTTAGTCCCTAGACGGGAAGATCCCCTGGAGAAGGGAATGGCTATCCATTCCAGTATTCTTACCCAGAAAATTCCATGGACAGAGGAGCCTGGCAGGCTACAGTCCATGAGGGCACAAAAGAGTCCAACAGGACTGAGCAACTAACACAGCGTGGAAAAAAGAAAGAGCGAGGATGACTCCCAAGGTTTTAGGGCTGAATAGCTGAAAAAGTGGAGTTCCATTCACTGCCCTGGGGAAGTTTGAAGGAGGCACAGAATTAGGGACCTAACAGGAGCGCTCTTTGGGGCTAGGGCAGGTTTGAGTTGCTTACCAGTACATCCAAGTGTAGATAACAGTAGGCAGTCAAGATATACAAGTCTGAAGATATGTTTAGGAGTCATCAGGACTGTGGTGGTTTAGTCACTAAATTGTGTCTGACTCTTGCAATCCCATGGACCGTAGCGCATCAGATTTCTCTGTCCATGGGATTTTCCAGGCAAGAATGCTGGAGTGGGTTGCTATATTCTTCTCCAGGGGATCTTGCCGACTCAGTGATCGAACCTGTGTCTCCTGCATTCCAGGCAGATTCTTTAGCACTGAGCCACCCGGGAAGCCCCGAGTAGGTCTGTATGAACCTATATAGATTATTGGTTTCTAAAGCTACAAGACCAGATGAAATCCCCCAACAAACAGGTGTAGACAGAAAAAAAACAGGACCTAAGACTGAGCCCTGGAGCAGACTAAGCGTTTAAAATTTGAGAGACAGACCCAGCCAAGGAATCTCAGAAGCAGCAGCCAGAGGGGTAAGAGGCCACCCTGCAAGCCAAGTGAAGATGTTATTTCAAGGAGGAAGAGGGGCCAGCTGTCAGATAACACAAGCCTAGATCTAAGAATTAACCATCCAGCTTGGCAAAGTGGAGGTCCCTGGTGGTGGGGGTGATTTTTGTGGTATGGATAGAAAGGGGCAACCTGGCTGGAACAGGTTCAAGAAAGACTGGAAGGAGAGCAATGAGGGACAGCAAGTACAGTGGCTGTTGCGAGGAGTTTTGTTCAATAAGGAGAGAAATAATGATCTTGGCTGATAAAGGGAGTCTTCTTGATGAAATTGTGGCTGAGGCTGAGGTCAAAGTTAGGAGAAGACTAGAGGGCTCAATAAGTGGGTGGAGACAGGATCTGCCATCTTTACTTGCCTCTGGCAATAGCCACACCTGGAACTACTCTCTTTTCATGAAAATCAATAAAATTCCTTCCACTGTTATGGATCTCTTTTATATGATTATTCTAATTGTTGGATTTTTGCTCAGAGTATTTTAGAGTCTTTCTTGATCCTTTCTCTGTCTCAGTCCATTCTCAGCTCCCTTTGAGGTCCAGCTTAGTTTCCTAAAACCAGCTGTGGTTTAGTCTTTCCCTTACCAGCTCTGAATTCTTCCAAGCTAGGCAACTGGACTGGGCCTAGGAACTGTTGCTGGCTTCAGGCCCAGGTGAGCTGACCAAAATAGCCAACAGAAGAACTGTTTGCACAGAGTGAAATTCCTCTAGGGAAAATACCATAGCAGACAGCCAAGAAAGCCATAGTTAGGGTGGTAAGACCCCATAACACAGTAAAAACCAAGTACCCCCAAGGCCTGGCTATGGAATTTGAGCCAAGTTCTTAGTTGTGTTTCTTTGTTTCCCTTCTCTCTCATCTCCTGGCTCAAGAGTAGTATTCTCAAGTGAAAGACTGGTGAAACAACCCCCAGTCTGGTGGCCAGGGCTCCAAGGTCCCGTCTGAAGCCTCTTCTGTTACGTGGTGCTCCCTGAGGCAGCCTATGGAAAGAGCTCTAGAGAAGCTGCGCTCCCTGCCCTGTTGCCGGGGGAAAGTTCTGTGAAGGTGCCGTGGTGCATACACACTGGCACAGAGCAGTGGCACTTGCCTCACACGCGGGGAGCACTTGCCCCAGACGTCAGGAGGGCTGGAGTTGGCCAGACAAATAGGAGAGAGTGTGCTTAGGCTCCAGGTGAGAATGTGTTGTAGTTCCTGAAATGGAAAAACCTTAAATATTTGTTTGTGGAGAGAGTTGAAGGGGCAGGAGATAAAGTAGGAGAGGTTGGGGGAGGGGAAGGTGGTCAGGGAGGGGCAGCTTGTTTTGGCCTAAACTATTGAAGGATTTTTTTGCTGACTGTATAGAGTTTCTCTATCTTTGGCTGCAAAGAATATAATCAGTCTGATTTTGGTGTTGACCATCTGGCGATGTCCAGGTGTAGAGTCTTCTCTTGTGTTGTTGGAAGAGGGTGTTGGCTATGACCAGTGCGGTCTCTTGGCAAAACTCTATTAGGGCAAAACTCAGGGCAAAACTCTTTGCCCTGCTTCATTCCGTACTCCAAGGCCAAATTTGCCTGTTACTCCAGGTGTTTCTTGACTTCCTACTTTTTCATTCCAGTCCCCTATAATGAAAAGGACATCGTTTTTGGGTGTTAGTTCTAAAAGGTCTTGTAGGTCTTCATAGAACCATTCACCTTTAGCTTCTACAGCGTTACTGGTTGGGGCATTGATATTGAATGGTTTGCCTTGGAAACGAAGAGAGATCATTCTGTCGTTTTTGAGACTGCATCCAAATACTGAATTTCAGACTCTCTTGTTGACCATGATGGCTACTTTATTTCTTCTAAGGGATTCCTGCCCACAGTAATAGATATAATGGTCATCTGAGTTAAATTCATCTGAGCTGACTGTGGCTCAGATGATGAACTCCTTATTGGCAAATTCAGACTTAAATTGAAGAAGGTAGAGAAAAC
>SJYA01002932.1:13494807-13699757 GCA_006410615.1 Neotragus moschatus | reverse complement strand
AGCCTCTTGATGAAAGTGAAAGAGGAGAGTGAAACAGTTGGCCTAAAGCTCAACATTCAGAGGCATCTGGTCCCATCACTTCATGGGAAATAGATGGGGAAACAGTGGAAACAGTCTCAGACTTTATTTTTTGGGGCTCCAAAATCGCTGCAGATGGTGATGGCAGCCATGATATTAAAAGATGCTTACTCCTTGGAAGGAAAGTTATGACCAACCTAGATAGCATATTAAAAAGCAGAGACATTACTTTGCCCACAAAGGTCCATCTAGTCAAGGCTATGGTCATGTAGGGATGTCAGAGTTGGACTGTGAAGAAAGCTGAGCACCGAAGAATTGATGCTTTTGAACTGTGGTATTGGAGAAGACTCTTGAGAGTCCCCTGGACTGCAAGGAGATCCAACCAATTCATCCTAAAGGAGATCAGCCCTGGGTGTTCATTGGAAGGACTGATGCTGAAGCTGAAACTCTAGGTGGCCACCTCATGCGAAGAGTTGACTCACTGGGAAAGACCCTGATGCTGGGAGGGATTGGGGGCAGGAGGAGAAGGGGATGACAGAGGATGAGATGGCTGGATGGCATCACTGACTCGATGGATGTGAGTTTGAGTAAACTGTGGGAGTTGGTGATGGACAGGGAGGCCTGGCGTGCTGCGATTCATGGGGTCGCAAAGAGTCAGACATGACTGAACTGAACTGATTGAAGGATTTAATCTGGGGGAGTAGTTGAGTGAATTTACATTTTAAAAGATTGTTCAGACAAGACTGTGGAGGTTGCATTAGAGGTGGCTAGGCCAGAAGCTAGGGAGCCATCTTGAAGGCTATGGGCTGTATTTTGGGCTGGGCTGAAGGTGGTTAACTCTATCATAAGGCAGATGGAGAGAGATTCATATTTAGGAGGCAGACCCAGGAGGACTTGATTGGGTGGTGATGAGGATGGAGCTCTGGTTTCGTTGTGGTTGGAAGTACCAGAAGAGGGGCTGGTTAACCAGAAATATTTACTGTCCACTCAGCCTCCAGGCACTGGTGTCACTGTGTTTTGTAATAGGCTTGATGTAGCGGCTCAGTGAAAACAGACCTGAGCCCCCTGATTTCCGTGAGTGTGGAAGAGAGACATTAAGCCCGTAATGATTTAATGCATGGCGAGTTACCAGAGGAGTTAACCTCATCTCGAGGCTCCTCGGAGGCCTGTCCGAGGAAATGACATGCCTTTTACACAGTGGGCTTTTGAGGGGAAAAAAAAACAGCCTGAGATCTGAAGGGTGAGTCCTGTTAGCTAGTGAAGAGAGAAGAGTTCTGAGCAAGGACAGGGCAGGGATGAGAACAGGGAAGAGATGGAGGCTCTTCAGGGATCTGGAAGGAGGCCCGTGGTGACTGGGGATGAGCAGGCCGGGGAGAGAATGGGCCCAGGTAACAGCTCGGCATTGGCAGTTCTGTGGCCAGCCCAGGTGAAAAGTCCACAGAGGGCTGGAGGTACTGGTCCACCACTCAGAGGGGAGATGTGTAGGCCATTCATAGGCCAGGGGCTCATCAGCCTGGGAAAGGTACTTGAAGCTATGTGAGTGGGCACAGTCACTCCTGGAATGGGTGTTGGGTGGGAAAGATGATAGTGAGGAACATCCGTACTGAAGGAATGGCAAAAGGAGCCCACAAAGGGAAGAGGTGGCTGGAGAGGTAGGAGAAAATCTGTGGGGATTTCAAGAGGAGGGAATGGTCAAAGGGTCAGGGGTCCGTTGGATTTAACAATGAGGAAGGCCCTGGTGTCCTGGCAAGTGCAGTATCAGCAGAGACCTAGGTTGAAAGTCCAAGTGAGCAGGTGAGAAAGGAGGGAGACGGGGAGACAGGGAGACAGCTTGCAGCTTTTCCACTAAGTTTGGCCAAGGAGTGAGGAAGCTGCAGCTGGAGGGATGGAGGTGGAGATGAACCATTGTACATTCATCCAAATCTGGGACACGCACGGTTTTAAATTGGAATTAAGTTGGTTTCCAGTATGGGGAAAAGGAAAATCAAGGGTGGACCCGTCAGGCACTGAACACCCCCAACCCCTGCCTGGAAGCCTTGTGTGACAGCCTTGGAAATTTTCCTTGGAGCCTAAGACAGCTGCATCTGCTGGTATAGCAAATCACCATAAAACTTCATGAGCCAGGGAAAGGGGAAAGTTATAGCAGAGTCCTGACGCCAGTGCAGACTGAGGGCGTTCTCCCTGCACCATCTTGGTTGGTTTCATTTTCCTTCCCGGCCAGCCCCTGAAATACTCCTCTAGATTTCAAACCAGTGGTTTCTCTGCTAGAGTCTCGCAGAGCTTTGTGGCCCCCGGGCTGTGGAGCTGGACAACCAAAATGGAGACTCATCTCCCTGCCACATCCTGGGATGTCATTCTGCAGTGGCGTCAGGACTCTGCTGTAACTTCCTAACTGAAAAGCTACTCAGCCCAGCGGAATCTCTAGACACTTTGACTCCAGGGTGCTAATGACTGCAGAGGGAGAGAGATGGGAAAGGGAGGTGAATAAGCGCTGGGCCAGTTTCCATTTTGTTAGCACTGTATCCTTTTCTGGTGTCCTCCTGTTTCATAACAGAGGATGTCAGAGGGCGAGTCATTCACCATTTTTAGCTAAGTGAACCTGAGCCCAAGGGAGCCTCCTGGAAGAGCCCCTGCCTGCCCTTCCCAGCCCTGCCAGCAACCAGCTCATCCTGTGTTTTTATCGGCAGTGAGGTTTGAGGGTTATAAAAACATTTTAATTTTCAGATCAGATCATTTCATCTACCTTCCTGTCCCACCAGAGGGATACACATCCTGCCTCTGGCTAAATGACTCCAGAGAAGGGAGAACATTACCTCAAGAGGCAACTGATGCCAGAGTTTGAAAGTTCTCCCGTCTAGAAAGCTGAAATTTCCACCCCAAAGTCTTGGTTCTTCTCATTCAGTACATGTGTGGAATAAATGTCCTGGTGGATATTGCTGCTCTGGTCACCACCACAGCTGCCCTCAAGCTCCGCCTGAAAATCCCTCTTTCAAAACATCCCTCAGGATGGAACCTGACACTCCAGGCGGGGCCCACTACAGAGCAGACAAGGACTATTATTTTCTATGACTGAACTTTCGGAAATGCAGTCCAAGATCGCAGTAGCTTTCTTGGCAACCACATCTAGGTTCTGTTGCTTCCCATATAACTTTGAGTCAAAACCACTGGGGCTTTTTCACATGAGAAGCACGATTAAGCTCTGTCTTCCTATCCTGTATGCATCCGATTTTTTTTTCTTCTTAACTCAAATGCAGTGTTTACTCAACTTCAAAGTTTAAACCACCATTTATTGATTACCCACTCTAGGCTAAATATTTTTCATTACTGACACCTCCTAGAATCATGTCAGGATGACCTTACCTCTGTTTTACAGGTGGTGCACTGAGGCTGGGAGAGGAAGGCCCCCGCCGTCCCACAGTCTGAACGCTCATTTTGGTCTGGAGCCTCATGCTCTTGAGCACTGCACATACGGGTTTTTTTAAGTTCTCTTTGAACCCTGGTACAGACACCCATTGTGTTTACAGTCCTCAGTTTTGTGACATCCATAAAGTTAATTTGCCTTCTAGGTCTTTTGCATGGTTTCCCTAACTTGGGTGGTGGATAGACTGCTTTGAAGCCATGTTTCCAGCCTGTAGGGCACAAAACCAATTTAGTGAGTCACAACTGGCATTTAAAAAAATGAAATAGAGTAGAAAAATATCAAAGCCCATCACATGTAGCAAGGGTAAATTTTATTTCAGGAAATTCTTATTGCATGAGCACAGGACAGGGAAGTATGTGGGGGTGTACGTGCATATACTGGGTCTTGATGTAAATTGTTTTTATGATTGTGGTTCATGGTCTAAATAGTTTAAACACTGCTCTAAAGGGAAGATGTTTTTTCAGTCAGCTTAGGTTGTTTACACTGTAAGGCTGCAACCTTACTTAATTATGTATAACAGTCTGTTTATCAGTTCATAGATGTAGTTCCTATAAAATTAATTCAGTAACTATAGAAAAGCCAATAAAATCAACAGCATCATTTGGTGGGGGGAAAAGTTGACTGAACCTCAGTTGCTGCTGTCAGTATACATTCAGCACAGATTTGACAACCTGGCTCCTTGAGTTCTGCACACCCACCCTGTCGTGTCTAGTGTCCAGCGACGTGGTCCTCTGAGGCTTCTGGAGAGCCATCATCCATCACTTTGTACAAATGTGCCATGAATTAAATGCAGAATTAAGTTGCCTTAAGCCCATGTAGTTAGAGTGGCGCCACTTGATACCAATACAGTTGTACACAACTCACAGAGGCCCAGAAATGTACAAATCTTGGTTAAGCAGCAGTTACTCAGTCATCTGTGGTTACATGTTCTTTTTTGGCTGCCTCACGAGTCAGTGCGTGATCCCAGCCCTGACTAGGGGTCAGACTCATGCCCTCTGCAGTGGAAGTGCGAAATCTTAACTACTGGACCACCAGGGACATCCCAGTATATGTTCATCTTTAAAAGATGGTCATCGCAGTGAAAACACAAGAAGAAAACATTCTGCTAGAAAAAGCATGAGCCTCCAAGGGGAGCCCTACCGACCCAGTCGGGAGACCTACGTCTAGCAGGATACCCTGGCTGACCTCACAGCAGCACACTGCTCAGGACAGACTGGATCTCAGCACTTAGGTGGAGGCATGTTCAGCTTAGCCCCCAGACTAGACTGTTGCCCTGCATGTAGTTCTTTCCCTTCTTGTTCATTGGAATACTGTGACCGTTTCGGTCAAATGCCCTGTTGATTCACAGGGAGCTTTTGTATACTATTCTCTCAGTGTAGCCATCCAAAACCCCATAAAAAAGAAACAGGTTTGTTCAGCATGACTTGGTTTTAGCAACCCCATGCTTATTCCTTGAGATCACTACCTTCCTTACCTTAGTAATTGTAGTGCTGTTTGTTCTAGGATTTTGCTGAGGATCAGTGTCTGTGATATTTCAGGATCCACCTGTGCGATCTGCCCAGAGCTGCCCTCTGGCTCCTCACACAGTTTGCTGCAAAGTCTCTGCCTATTGTGGAGTGCAGCTCATGTGGCCTCGGGGCCTGGAAACTGTTTAGGGCATTGACAAGCCTGCTTACTAACCNTCAGTGTCTGTGATATTTCAGGATCCACCTGTGCGATCTGCCCAGAGCTGCCCTCTGGCTCCTCACACAGTTTGCTGCAAAGTCTCTGCCTATTGTGGAGTGCAGCTCATGTGGCCTCGGGGCCTGGAAACTGTTTAGGGCATTGACAAGCCTGCTTACTAACCTGTCCTGGGCTGCAGTTCCTGCTTTTCCTTTTCTTTACCTTTCTCATTTAAGAATCATTCTCCCAAAGAGAAGCCAGAGACCAGCCAAACTGTGAGTGGTTCCAAGCGCTCAATGCCTGAGCCGTTCTGCCTCTTCCCGTCTCTGAGTGATACCCTTCTTGTTTCTGTACTTCCTGAAACCTGCTTTCCAAAGGTCTGAGGTATATACACGTCTGACTCTCTGCATGGTGCTCTTTTTCTTGTGATCTATAAACTATAAGATGGCTTAGAGTCTCAAATTCCCCTGATTTCCATTTTACTTGTCTTGTTTCTCTTAGATCAGACCTAAGTTCAGAGTAGGGATTCCCTCATTACTTCCTCAACATTCTTTATTTTTCGTTATTTAAAACGAAAGTAGAGTATATTCATTGTGGGGAAAATTAGAAAATTAGAAAAATGGGAAAAATTCTTTAAATGAAGCAAAAATCTACCACCAGGAGATAATGGCTTTTAACATTTTAGCCTTTTTTTTTTAATAGATTTTTTCCCTGCTACATTCATATATAGAGTTACATACACATTTAAGAAAAGTAGGATTTATGATATCTTCATTCTCATAGCTCTCCTAGTCTCGGTGATACTATGGGGCCATGCCTATCATGCTATGTAAAACTATAAATTCATTTAAAGTAATTATTCATATGCGCGCATGCGCGCTCTCTCTCTCTCTCTCTCTCTCTCTCTCTATATATATATATATATATATATATATATATATATATATCTCGATACCTAGGCCATTGTGTCCATGTGGTAAAGGCGTAAAGGCTGAGCATAAAGCGATCTAGACTTTTACATGGAGTGGGTATGTCCTTCTTGTCAGAGATCCCAGCTCAGCGATGCCTCTCTCCCAGACTGGNATATATATATATATATATATATATATATATATATCTCGATACCTAGGCCATTGTGTCCATGTGGTAAAGGCGTAAAGGCTGAGCATAAAGCGATCTAGACTTTTACATGGAGTGGGTATGTCCTTCTTGTCAGAGATCCCAGCTCAGCGATGCCTCTCTCCCAGACTGGCTTGGCATCTGGTTACAGCAGGAGTGAGCAGAAGCCCTTGTCAGAGCTACAGGAATAGCTGGGGGGGATGCCCCTGCCCACCGTATAGGAGCCCCAGTCTAGCTGAAGAGAGGCAGAGAGGGCTCCATTAGATGGCACCGCTTAGTTACTGAAGCCCGTGTTTTTATAGTCTCGATATCTTTACATTATTCTAGACTTTTTGATGATTGGAAGACAGCCCAGTGGAGGCAGGACCAGCTGTCCTCACAGCCTGGATGACTAAGTCTGAGAAAGAGAGAAGGNAGGGCTCCATTAGATGGCACCGCTTAGTTACTGAAGCCCGTGTTTTTATAGTCTCGATATCTTTACATTATTCTAGACTTTTTGATGATTGGAAGACAGCCCAGTGGAGGCAGGACCAGCTGTCCTCACAGCCTGGATGACTAAGTCTGAGAAAGAGAGAAGGTGTTTGTAGGGTTGCTAACCTTGAGTAGGGTAGTGTGGGAAGAGGTCTTCAACCTCTCTTGGGGAAGCAATGGCAAATAGAGGCAAAAAGAAAATCTGAGCCTAGGGGACTTGGGTTCTTTTCAGGCACCATGAGTATTATTCCATCTCTTTTCTTCCAGCAGATCCACAGACCAGCATGGCTGCCACTGCCGCTGTCAGTCCCAGTGACTACCTGCAGCCTGCCGCCTCTACCACCCAGGCGAGTGGGCAGTGGGCTCTGGGGGTTGGGGGCTGCATTAGCCTGGAAGGACTTGCTGAAGCTGACATGAAACTGCAACTGAAGCTCTGTGCTGGCTCACTATAACTGTCCAAGGCTATGAAATCAGGGAGGGTTCAGTTTTTCACTTTTTCTGACCTAAGAAACCAAGGTAGCTCATCTAAGGTGCAACAATTGAGTCAGGAGGAAAAGCAGGATGCAACTCAAGGTCCCTCCACCAGACCCCACTGACCATACAGGGAAAACAGAGACTGTCCCCGCACCCCAGAGGCTCTTTCCTTGTCCATCAAAAATGTCATGTCCCAAGCACTGGAAAACACTTTTCCAAAGGGTTTATTCCTCCTGTCCCTCCACTTGTCTTTCTCTCCTTCCCTTCCTCAGTGCTTCCTCACTTGATGACTCAAGGGTCCTTTATCGATGGGGTAGGGTGGGGGCTAATAGAGCTCCGCCTACAAGGTGAGGGTGATTCCAGATACCCATTAGACACCATTAGGCCCAGGGAGTAAGAGGTCAGCTCATGCTGCTAGTTCACCCCGTGTAGGGGTGCTTCTGGGGAGTTCCTTCCTGAGAAGGACACCCCACCTTTCCTCTGTTAATTCCTCAATGGAGAAACCACTGGGGATGGGGAGACTGGGACAACTGCAAGGGAAGGATGCTGGCACTCCACTCGTCAGGTGGGGAGGAGCCTGCCAGGAGGAGAGGATCCTAAAGGGTGGGGCGGCTGGGCAGCAGGCCTCATGTCTCACTCTTGGTCTCCTCCTGGTGTTTTGCAGGACTCCCAGCCATCTCCCTTAGCGCTGCTTGCCGCGACATGTAGCAAAATTGGCCCTCCAGCTGTTGAAGCTGCGGTGACGCCTCCTGCTCCCCCCCAGCCTACTCCACGGAAACTCGTCCCTATCAAACCCGCCCCTCTCCCTCTCAGCCCCAGCAAGAATAGCTTCGGAATCTTGTCCTCCAAGGGAAACATACTTCAGATTCAGGGGTCACAGCTGAGCACGTCCTACCCTGGCGGGCAGCTGGTGTTCGCCATCCAGAACCCCACCGTGGTCAACAAAGGGACCCGATCGAACACCAGTATCCAGTACCAGGCAGTCCCTCAGATCCAGGCCAGCAGTCCTCAAACCATCCAGGTGCAGCCCAGTCTCACCAACCAGATCCAGATCATCCCTGGCACCAACCAAGCCATCATCACCCCGTCCCCGTCCAGTCACAAGCCCGTCCCCATCAAGCCAGCCCCTGTCCAGAAGTCAAGTACAACCACCACTCCGGCACAGAGCGGGGCAAATGTGGTGAAGCTGACAGGTGGCGGCGGCAATGTGACCCTTACTCTGCCTGTCAACAACCTCGTGAACACCAGCGACCCTGGGGCCACCACTCAGCTCCTGACAGAGAGCCCCCCTGCCCCACTGTCCAAGACTAATAAGAAAGCCAGGAAGAAGAGTCTTCCTGCTGCCCAGCCCCCTGTGGCTGTGGCTGAGCAAGTGGAGACGGTGCTGATCGAGACCACCGCGGACAACATCATCCAAGCAGGAAACAACCTGCTCATTGTTCAGAGCCCCGGCGGGGGCCAGCCAGCCGTGGTCCAGCAGGTCCAGGTGGTGCCCCCCAAGGCCGAGCAGCAGCAAGTGGTGCAGATTCCACAGCAGGCCCTGCGGGTGGTGCAGGCCGCGTCCGCCACACTCCCCACCGTCCCCCAGAAGCCCTCCCAGAACTTCCAGATCCAGGCTGCTGAGCCGTCACCTACTCAGGTACCACGCTGACCTTTCCGCAGCGCTTCCCTCTCCTCCTCAGCTCTAAACGGCTGATGCTCCATTCCACTTGGCTCGCTTTTCTAGGTGATAGTGATGCATCTTCCCATCTGACCTCAGCGCTGGGAGTCAGGATCGTTTGGGATGGGTAGTAAGGGCCCATTTCTGCCAGATGGCAGGGCCACATACTGCTTATCTTTAGAAATCAGGTCCAACATGCATATATACCTATATTTTGAAAGCTTCCTTGAGGGGAGTCTTTGGTAGAGGGATGAGTAGGTGGCAAGTATGTAAAGTTCAGGGACTTCCCTTGGCAATCTAGTGGTTCGGACTCTGCTTCCACTGCAAGGGGACACAGGTTTAATGCCTGTAGAGGAACTAAGATCCCACACGCCGCAAACAAATTTTTTTTTTTTATTCTAGAATTACATACTCAGAATGATGGTAAGAGTGAAAAAATTCTAGTGAGAACCATGGAATTTGATATAAAGTGAGAAAACCAATGAGAAAAATGCTAATCATTGTTAATGACAACAGTTCCAAAGAGGCACCCCTCCTAGCTTTATAGCAGGAGCATTTAGGGTAGATCTATCCGTGATGCTGACCTAAACAGGAACTTTCTTTTGGTGTTTATTAGGGGGCTGTAATATTCAAATTTATATGGCTCTGCAGGGCAGCATTTATACTTTGTGTAAATTTAGTAAAAGCCAGAGATTAGGCCCATGTTGCAGATGGAGAACCTGAAACTCAGAGAAATTATTAATATCCAGATCTAACAGAGCACAAGTAACTGGATTCAACGTAAAGAGCCAGGATTCAACTCAGATAACAGACCCACACCTTTTTCCCCTTATTCCACCCTGGCTCACTATGTTATGTGTGGCAGGGGCCACACTTAAAATTGTATAAGGATTTCTTTTTGAATATAAAAAACCAGCTCCTGCCATGGAGGAATTTATAATCCAGCTGCCTGTAGAGAGAACCAGGGCATCAGGGTAAATGATGACAGTAGGGAGTTATGCAGGTGGAGAAGCACCCTGGGGAGGAAATCTGAGGCCTGCCCTCAAGTGCCTCCTCCCTTCTGGTATATTGCACACTGCCAGGTGGCTTTCTATGAATCGGTGTAATTTGTTGTAGCATGTGTGAGCCTCCCTTATCAGACCTACCTTGATGGTGAAGAATTGAGGCAAGACTGCCCAGGTGCTGCAGCCTCCAGGCGCCTCCCTCACTTCCCTGAGGTCCCGGGTCTTGAGACTGATGGAGGCAGGGCTTAAAATCGGGGTCCTCCTAAGGAAGTAAGAATACATGTGCAGAAAGATTTAGCGCTACAACGTTATGTTTTAATGATGGTATATCTCCTGAGGTACTGTCTGTTATCCAGCTAAAACCCAGCTATTAACTATGGATCTTCTGGGCTAATTTCAATCTTATCACTAAATAAATTCCTAAAAGTGGATCAAAGGATATCCATGCTTTTAAAAATGTACTGTACTCTCTATGAGAGAGATTCGCAGTCCTCAGTCCTGAGGTCAAATCTCACCAATTTGTGTGGTTATTCACCATAAGACAGAGACCTCAAGACCTGCGTAGCCTAAGATATGTATGTATTATCTTCCCTTTAGAGAAAAAGTGTGTTGGACTCTGCTCTATATTGTGAGAAAGAAAATGTTCTAGTAACAGAAATTTCAGATATGCAGAAAATAGCAATGATTTGCAAAAGGGGCAGGCACATACCAGAAAATTGAGGATGAGATGTGTACTTAATAATAAAGATAACAAGAGGTTTGTTTGCTTTTAACTGAGAAATATGGTCCTAAATAATCCAAGGATCAAAAATAGCCCCAATAAAAAAAATAATAACTCCAATCAAAATCATAGCAGAATTTTTTTTTAACAAATCATTTGAGTATAAGTTGCCATCTTGCCCCTGTTACTCCCGAATGTTTTATAGAAAGTGTGTAATTCTTATACACAAGAAGGACATTCTGTATAACAACAGCACAACCATCAAGCATAGAAAACTAGCAAGGATGCACACTGACTTTTAATTCAGAGACTCCGTTCAGGTCTCACCACTTGCCCCAGTGATTGCTTTGTGGCAAAAGGATCTCCTAAAGGCTGTTTTCATTTGTTCGAAGAGCATTCAGGGTGCGTCTTTTGTGAGATCATCATTTAGCTGCCTTCTAATTCTTCAGTTCAGAGATTTGGCATTATATTTTTCTATGCTAATAAGTAAACTTTTGTTTCAAATCAGCAGATAACATCTGTCAGCTTAGTACAGGGATGCCATCAGCCCTGTTTGTTGGGCATCAGCAGCGGGTAAATGTAGGTCTGGGCTAGTTGGGAGAAGACTTGGGTGGACAAAGAGGTCCCTGTTTCTTCCTTGGGGCAGGGAGATGGCGTTGCATTGAAACATGGCAGGTGCCAGGACTCTCAAGGGGCACTGACTTTTTCTCTCTGGCCCCTCTCAGGTCTACATCCGTACGCCTTCTGGTGAGGTACAGACGGTCCTCGTCCAGGACAGCCCCCCAGCAACAGCTGCGACTGCCTCCACCACCACTTGTAGTAGCCCCGTGTCCCGTGCTGCCCATCTGAGTGGGACCAGCAAAAAGCACTCGGCTGCAATTCTCCGAAAAGAACGACCTCTGCCAAAGATCGCTCCTGCGGGGAGCATCATCAGCCTGAACGCAGCACAGCTGGCAGCGGCGGCCCAGGCCATGCAGACCATCAACATCAATGGTGTCCAGGTCCAGGGTGTGCCCGTCACCATCACCAACACTGGCGGTGAGGGAAGTCCCCTGGGCCGGGGCGTGGGCAGCATGCCTGTGCACCCCACACATAGGCCTGACGTTTGCCTGGTCCCTCCCATCTTAAAAGCATGTTTCTTGGTCCTTACGTCAGCTTTGTGAGATAGTTTAAGACACATGTTGGCCCTTCCAACAGCTAAAGACCTTGAATATGATGGAGAGCATAAGATACACTCATGAAAACTTTCCAGCTAACACATGCATACAAAATGGTTTGGTGCAGACCAAAGACATATTCAAGGGAGGCTCTGGGTAAAGGTACTTGAAGGAAGGCTTCTTGGAGAAAGCCTTGACTTAAGGTTGATAGAAAAGAAGGGAGCCTTTGGCAGCAAGACTGGCTTGTATGGCACTCAGCTGGGTGGCAATATTTAGTAATATCTTCAGTATGAAAGCCACCTTGCAGATAATAAAACACTAGTTACTGAGCAAAAATGGTTCATTGCATTCTTTAGCTGGGTGAAGGGCACTTCAGAGTAGTTGAATCTGTCTGAATCTCCTCCCTTCATCCTTTCAAATGAATTTCAGGCACTTCACGCCTTTGGTTTAGCAGCAGGGAGGAGTTCGCCTGCAGGCACTCCCCTGCTTTGATGGCTTTGTGCAAGTGCCAGGGGACTTGATTTATTCCAGAGTGCAAAGCACTGTCTCTCCCTCTATGAACAGTAATTCCTGGATGCTTTTCTGGGACCAGAGTTGGTATCTCACAAGGACCTAAAGCTGGAGGAGATTCTGGGAAAGCGTTTCAAGATAAGGCCCAGGTGGCCAGTGTCTGGAAGTGACTTCAGCCTGTGTAGGATAGTGGTTCTGGGCATTGACTCTGAAGTTGATGACCTGGGTTCAGATCCAAGTTCTGTAAGTTCTGGCTGTGTGACTGTGAGCCTCAGTTTCTTAATCTGTAAAAGGGGGATGATAGTACCTATTTCATGGGCTTATGAAGCTTAAATGTGTTAAATACATTTAAGATCTCTAAAATGGTATCAGGCACACAGCAGGCTGAAAACTCTTAGCCACTATGACTCTCACCCTCACCCTGTGCAGGAGGGCAGACAGGAGTCAGGCATCCTCCTCTGCACCCTTCAGCTTCCTCACCCTGAACTCTGCCCCCGTCCTTCCCATAGGACAGCAGCAGCTGACTGTGCAGAATGTTTCTGGGAACAACCTGACCATCAGTGGGCTGAGCCCCACCCAGATCCAGCTGCAGATGGAACAGGCCCTGGCTGGAGAGGCCCAGCCTGGGGAAAAGCGGCGCCGCATGGCCTGCACGTGTCCCAACTGCAAGGATGGGGACAAGAGGTAATTCGAGGCAACTGGCCAGGTGGCCAGCCCAGCGTGTGCCCTGTTCCCCAAGCCCTCCCTGGAACACAAAGAGGGGACGGGGCAGCAGTTCCTGCCACCTGGCCTCCTCCCCTTCCTGTGGTCTCCGGCCTGACCCCACGTCCTCTCTCTATCCTGTCCTGCCCCATCTCTACTTCCTGCTCTCTCTGCTTGTTCCTCTACCCCACCTTCAACCCAATTCCCAGGTCTGGAGAGCAGGGCAAGAAGAAGCATGTGTGCCACATCCCCGACTGCGGCAAGACTTTCCGTAAGACGTCCCTGCTGCGGGCTCACGTGCGCCTGCACACCGGCGAGCGGCCCTTTGTCTGCAACTGGTTCTTCTGTGGCAAGAGGTTCACACGGAGCGACGAGCTCCAGCGGCATGCCCGCACCCACACAGGTCTGCTTCCCTCCCCTGCAGCACCCTTCAACCCACCCCCATGTCAGCTCCCCACCAGCGACATGGAGATTCCCGGCCTGGCCACGGTACTGCCACACTGAGCGCAGGGTACAGACTGTCTTCTCCGGTGCAGGACTACCTGGGAGGTTCTCACAAGCCTTTCCTTTTTTACAGTGTTTCCCACAACGAGGTCACTTGCACTGCATGCCCTTGATGACTTCTGCCATAGCTGCATAGTTATTTAACAAGCACTGTGCCAAGCTTGTGGCTCAGTCTCCAAGTCGTGTCTGACTCTGCAGCCCTATGTACTGCAGCACGCGAGGCTCCTCTGTCCTCCACTCTCTCCAGGAGTTTGCTCAGATTCATGTCCATTGAGTCAGTGATGCTATCTAACCATCCCATCTTCTGTTGCCCTCTTCTCCTTTTGCCTTCTATCTTTCCTAACATCAGGGTCTTTTCCAGTGAGTTGGCACTTTACATCAGGTGGCCAAAGTATTGGAGTTTCAGCTTGAGCATCAGTCCTTCCAGAATTCAGGGTTGATTTCCTTTAGGACTGACTGATTTGATCTCCTTGTAGTCCACCAGCACCACAGTTTGAAAGCATCAATTTGTCGGCACTCAGCCTTCTTTATAGTCCAACTCTCACATGACCACTAGAAAAAAAGAGCTTTGAATAGATGGACATTTGTTGGCAAAGTGATGTCTGTGCTTTTTAATATGCTGTCTAGATTTCTTTGCAGGGAGCAAGTGTCTTAATTTCATGGTTGCAGTCACCATTTGCAGTGACTTTAGAGCTCAAGAAAATAAAATCTGTCACTTTTTCCCCTTCTATTTGCCAAGAAGTGATGGGACCGGATGCCATGATCTTAGTTTTTTTTGAATGTTGAGTTTTAAGCCAGCTGTTTCACTCTCCTCTTTCACCGTCATCAAGAGGCTCTTCAGTTTCTCTTCACTTTCTGCCATTATAGTGGTATCGTCTGCATATCTGACGTTGGTATTTCTCCTAGCAATCTTGATTCTAGCTTATGGTTTATCCAGCTCAGTATTTTATGTGATGTACTCTGCATATAAGTTAAATAACTAGGGTGACAATATACAGCCTTGTTGTACTCCTTTCCCAATTTTGAACCCAGTCAGTTGTTCCCTGTCCAGTTCTAATTGTTGCTTCTTGACCTGCATACAAGTTTCTCCTGCATACAAGGAGACAGGTGAGATGGTCTGATATTATCTTTTTAAGAATTTTCCAGTTTGTTGTGATCCACACAGTCAAAGGAGTAGTAGTCAATGAAACAGAAGTAGATTTTTTTTTTTAATTCCCTTGCTTTCTCTATGATCCAGCAAAAGTTAGCAGTTTGATCTCTGATTCCTCTGCCTTTTCTAAACCCAGCTTGTACATCTAGAAGTTCTTAGTTCACATATTGCTGAAGCCTAGCTTGAAGGATTTTGAGCATAACCTTGCTAGTATGTGAAATGAGCCCAAGTATACAGTAGTTTGAACATTCTTTGACATTGCCCTTCTTTGGGATTGGAATGAAAACTGACCTTTTCCAGTCCTATAGCTACTGCCTAGTTTTCCAAATTTACTGACATACTGACTGCAGCATTTTAACAGCATTATCTTCTAAGATTTTAAATATCTCCTCAGACCTGGAATTCTATCATTTTCACTAGCTTTGTTTGTAGTAATGCTTCCTGAGGACCACGTGATTTCAAACGCCAGGATGTGTGGCTGTAGGTGAAAGATCAAACTATCATGGTTATCAGGGTCATTAAGATCTTTTTTGTATAGGTCTTCTGTGTATTCTTGCCACCTCTTCTTAATCTTGTCTGCNTATAGCTACTGCCTAGTTTTCCAAATTTACTGACATACTGACTGCAGCATTTTAACAGCATTATCTTCTAAGATTTTAAATATCTCCTCAGACCTGGAATTCTATCATTTTCACTAGCTTTGTTTGTAGTAATGCTTCCTGAGGACCACGTGATTTCAAACGCCAGGATGTGTGGCTGTAGGTGAAAGATCAAACTATCATGGTTATCAGGGTCATTAAGATCTTTTTTGTATAGGTCTTCTGTGTATTCTTGCCACCTCTTCTTAATCTTGTCTGCTTCTGTTAGATCCTTACTGTTTCTGTACTTTATCGTGCCCTTCCTTGCATCAAATGTTCCCTTAATATCTCCAATTTTCTTAAAAAGATCTCTAGTCTTTCCTGTTCTGTTGTTTTCCTCTACTTCTTTGCATTGTTCATTTAAGAAGACCTTCTTATCTCTCCTTGCTATTCTCTGCAACTCTGCATTAAGGTGGGTTTATCTTTCCCTTTCTCCCTTGCCTTTTGCTTCTCTTCTTTCCTCAGTATTTGTAAATCCTCCTCAGACAAGCATTTTGCCTTCTTACATTTCTTTTTCTTGGGGATGGTTTTGGTCACCACCTCCTGTACATTGTTACAAACCTCCGTCCATAGTCCTTCAAGCACTCTGTCTACCAGATCTCATCCCTTGAATCTATTCATCACCTCCGCTGTATAATCACAAGGGATTTGATTTAGGTCATATTTGAACGGCCTAGTGGTTTTCCCTACTGTCTTCAATTTAAGCCTGAATTTTGCAATAAGGAGCTCATGATCTGAGCCACAGGCAGCTCCAGGTCTTGTTTTTACTGACTGTATAGAGCTTTTCTATGTTTGTCTACAGAGAATATATAATCAATCTGATTTTGGTGTTGACCAACTGGTGATGTCCATGTATAGAGCTTAGATTGTTAGAAAAGAGTCTTTTCCTATGACCAGTGTGTTCTCTTGACAAGACTGTTAGCCTTTGCCCTGCTTTTGTACTTGAAGGCCAAACTTGCCTGTAATCCAGGTCTCTCTTGACTTCCTACTTTTATATTCCACCCCTATACTGAAAAGGAGATCTTCTTTTGGTGTTAGTTCTAGAAGGTGTTGTAGGTCTTTATAGAACTGGTCAGCTTCAGCTTCCTCAGCACCAGTGGTTAGGGTATAGACTTGGGTTACTGTGATGTTGAACGGTTTACCTTGGAAACAAGCCGAGATCATTCTGTTGTTTTTGAGGTTGCACCCGACTGCTGCATTTCAGGCTCTTTTGTAGACTTTGAGGGCTACTCTATTTCTTCTAAGGAATTGGTTATCTGAATTAAATTCACTTATTCCCATCCATTTTAGTTCACTGATTCCTAAGATGTCAATGTTCAGTCTTGCAGTCTCCTAGACATTTTCTCATTAACTAATTTAATTTCCATATGACTCTATGGGAACAGTACTGTGATTATGCCCATTTTCTGAGGCATGGAGCAGGGGCAGGGTCACACAGCCAGTGACTGGTGGAGCTAGTTCAACCCAGGCCCTCTGGCTCCCAGCTTTCCTACTGTTATTTAACAAATGATTTTCCTTAAATCATTTTACTATTTTTACTCTTTTATGTCCAGTGAAGGATTAACTTTTCACATCACAGACTTGACACCATGGCTAAGTGTTTTAATGTACTCACAAATAAATACAAAACTATAAAGTAGAAAAATGTTCATCCATCTACCACCTAAGATTGTCCTGGCTGCCTCCAGTGGTCCACAGCACATGCTTTGAGAACTGCTATTCTGGCAGATGCTCTCAGCGAGCAGACACTGGGGATGCGAGGCCAGTAGGAGGGGCAGGTCTCACCCACCCTCTGTAGCCTCAGAGTAAATACTCAGAACAGTAGCTAACCCAGCCCGGGTGGGTGGGTGTGATTCGGGCTGTTAGTGCTCAGGCTGGCAGGTCAGAGGGGAGAGGGCTTTTCCTGTGAGGAGGAGGACTTTGAGCCGGGGTTAAGCAGAGGGACACATATCTGTGAGTGACAGGCATCTCCTCTTCCCAGGGGACAAACGCTTCGAGTGTGCCCAGTGTCAGAAGCGCTTCATGAGGAGTGACCACCTCACCAAGCATTACAAGACCCACCTGGTCACGAAGAACTTGTAAGCCCAACTGAGGCAGGAGGCCCCACAGATGCAGACCTGCCCATGTCCTGCCTGGGCCTCTGGCAGAAAGGAGGCCCACGCTGTCATGGGCCCGCCTCAACCTCCATTCCTGTTGTGCGACTGTCCCCACAGGAAGGGGCTCTGCTGCCCCCGTATGCACCTCCTTCTGAAGCCCCTTGGCTCCACCCTGGCCCTCTCCTCTCACCACAAGCTCCTGGCCTGCCCAAACCATGGACACTGGCCATGCCCAATGAGACGTTCTAAATCAGGACGAGTGGGAACCCTTATTTCCAAAGGAAAAACATGAATTTCACTCCGTCGAGGAGCAAAGTGAGCCCCCTCCCCTCAACACTGCCGGAGTCGCATCGTGCCATGCCCCTCTGCCTCTCCTGTACCTCCCTGGCCCCCTCGGCCACTGCGGACGCCTGGACGCCCAGGGCCCTGCACCCAGGGCTCCACTGGCAGCCAGTCCGCCTCCACTCCACGTGCCCCACCCCACCCCGACTCTCCTCCAGCACATTCCAACTTTCTATTTAAAAAGTAAAGCTACCCACCCACTCCCTGATTCCCCTCTTTTTCTATGGAGAACGTTGCCTTATACTCTACTTCCGATGATGAACACTGTGTATTGTGTGTGCTTTAAAGAAGTTTATTTAATTGCTCCCTTCTTCCTGTCCTTGTTACTCACCTCCCTCATGCCTGCTTTTAGTTTAGGGTTTCTGGGGGGCAATGATGAGCATATGAATTTTTTTTCTCACTTTAGCAATTCTCTTTTCTAAATGACACAGCATTTCAACTCAAATCTGGATTCAGATAAAACGCCTTCCCATCCTGAATCTCCCCCCTCTCCCCATCATCTCACCCACCCTGACCAGCCCAGGCCCTACTTGTGTATAGTGTATATTGTATAATAGACAATTGTGTCTACTACATGTTTAAAAACATATTGCTTGTTATTTTTGAGGCTTTTAAATTAAAACAAAAATCCAACTTTATTTTTAGTTGTAACTGCTTGAGGTATGTTTTATGAATTAAGTGACAGATTTGTTATCCTTTATTAACGATGTACTTTGTTAGTCAGCGCTGGGCTGACAAAAATTTTTTCTTGCTAATAAATTTAGTTGCCTGAGGCAAAATCTGCAACTTGGCAATGCAGCTTCCTTTGTCTTCTCCCTGGTAGCAGAGAATCCTGAGAAGAGAGCCCTGGCCTCTTCAGAGCAATCCACACTGGGACCAGGGTGGGGCCTTGCCCTTCTGACCTTGGCAAATGTGGGACGCAGCCCAGAAAGGGCCTAAGCCACATGGACCTGGCATTGGCACAAGCCCCCAGAGCACCTGGTGGGACTCCAGAGGGCTGGGCTTGGTGCAGGAGTTTCTGCTTTGTTTTGCCTGGTTTTGCCCAGATCGAAGCAGGCAGACTCTATCCACAGACTCAAGTCAATAGCAATGCCTTCCTTACCAGCAAGTGAACCCCTCCTCTCAACTCTCCAGCCCCTGGAGGAGAGCTTTGGCCTCCGAGCCTGTTAAGCTTGGGAGAGAAACCCAAAAGGACCTCACCTCAGATACTTGCAGAAGGCTAAAGAATCTGGAGAAAACAATTCCCCAAGACTCCTTCCCAGGGTGGAGGGCCAAGCCAGAACCCAGCTCAAGAGAGAACTCTGACCACAGATTCTGTTTTTCTTCTATCCCCTCACCACAGCACCCCAGGGAGGGCAGCAGGCTAATTTTGGTTTCAGCAGGTGCTGCAGATCTGAATTTTTGCAGGGGTGGGGGCAAGGCTATGAGGAGATCTGGGCTCATGATGGTAGGCAGGCTGAGACTGGAGCCAGTTCAGTACCTGTGTTTAAACCTAGGAAGGGCCTGAAGAGCATCTGAGCTGAAGGAGAAGAAACAAGTTGTTCTCAAGCATATAAGAACAGTCTGTGCTTTTCTTATATCAACAATTCCTCTTAATCAGCCTCAGAAGGATCCAGCCATGGTGGCTGTTCTGTGCAGGAGTGGCAGGGCGCGCTTGGAGCTCTCCATCCCCTTACTCGGTTTTCTCTGTCACCAGCAGCCTGAATTTTTGCAAGCAAACATCTTGTCTTTAGAGCCTGAACACCCTCACATCAGCTGAAGAAATAAAAGGATGGATCACAGGTTTGTCTGCCCTGATCACTTTTTTTTTTTACCTTACAATACTGTACTGGTTTTGCCATACATTGACACGAATCCATGATCACTTCTTTATTACAGTAGGGAGGCCTGTCCAACAAGCATACTTAAGTCCTTTGAGTGATACCAGACCCACCACTGACTTCCCTGACAGGAGGCAGAAGACATGAGGTATATTTATCCACTCTCACTCGTGGAATGGGTGACTAGAAAACTGCCTTACTGTGTTCTGGATTGGGACTGGCGGAAAGACGAAGAATGTTAACAACTGATCTCTTTCTGCCACATGTTCCCCACCGGCTTTGCTCTCAGGCACAAGCAACTATCCTTTCCTGGGAACTGTGGTTTATGCTTCAAGGGCGGAAGCTGACCTGACTCCTCGGCATCCTTTGGAAGTGAGGTGCCAGCCCCTAACAGGCAGAACAGCATGCTGTCATTCAAGGTTTCCCTTCTCCAGTGAGACACACACCTGATCATCTCTGCCTCCTATGGGATGCCTGAGTTAGAAGGGGAGCAGGAAGATGTATTCTGCCTGGCATGGCTAATGGCCTGAGGGAAGAACAGAGAGACCCAATGGCTCATTAGCCTTCATCTGCTTCAATCTATCCCTTACTGAGACTTCAGAGTTGCAGGGGTGGGGACTGTTAGAGTGATGCAGCCCAAGCTCACTCCAGGCCAGAGGCCTCCCCAGGACACCTGATTGGCCCTGCTTGAAAATGACACCCCCATCAGGCCACCCCCATCAGCCTGGGAGGATGGAATAAAGAACAGGGGTGTGGCTGAAAAGAAAGCAAAGAATGGAGGGAGAAGCAGAGAATCAGGGCTTGGAGAGGAGCATCAGATACCTGCTCACTGGGATCCTGGGCAAGAGGAAATAAATGACCACAGGTCAGGTCAAGACAATCAACCAGGAGTCCTTAAATAAAACTAAGGAGCCACCAGGTCATATCCTTTGGGCCTGCTGAGACCCCATCAGGCCTCCTCCTGCTCCTGTGGCTCTCACTCAGTGCTGGGGCTAAGATAGTCGCCCCAGAGCTCACCCAGACTTGGAAACCTTAACATCCCTCCAGTCCCACCAGGTGCCCAAAACCCCAAGCTCCACTCACCAGGTTCAGAGAAGCTTAAGAAAAGCAGATTAGGCATAAATATTACACATTAGCATTTCCTGGCTGGGACTGTGAGGAGGAGCCGGGGACGTTAAGGAATCCTTCCCATGAAGGAGCTTCTCGTGGGGTACACATATGAAAATGAAGGGACATATTTGGGGAGCAACCCGTGAGCACGTGCAAAGGATCACGTGAGGGGTTAACCCCACAACTGCAAGCGGGACACTTGGGTAAGGGTCAGCCTCCTTGCACCCCACTCTGGGTCCCCTGGTAACCATACTCAGGGCTCAGGCATCTGCTGACAGAGCACCAAGTACCCCTCTGTGCGTTCTGAGGCTCCAGGCTGAGCTCACCCAAGGTCGGGCCAGAGAATTCCTGAGATTTGGGCCCCCAGCACACCTGGGGTTGGTTCCAGCCTGCTGTTGGTTCCCTGGAAAGCTGGGGGCTGTGCTGCACAAGCATCATTAACTCCCCCAGGTTCCCCTCCCTTCCCAGACATTCTCATCCTTCCCTATGGCTTCAAGTGCCACCTTGGAGGCTCATGACACTTCAACCATCCCATCAGTCTAGACCTCTCCCCCAGCTTCAGAAGAACTTTTTCAACCTGACCACACATGGTTATCCCATAAACCCTCACACTCAACAGGCCTGATGGTGACTTCATCTTTCCCTGAAACCCTCCTCCAACACCCCTTCACCTTAAAGAACAGCCACCCTGGTGGCTCAGACGGTGAGGTGTCTGTCTACAATGCGGGAGATCCGGGTTCAGTCCCTGGGTTGGGAAGATCCTCTGGAGAAGGAAATGGCAACCAACTCCAGTACTCTTGCCTGGAAAATCCCATGGATGGAGGATCATGGTAGGCTACAGTCCATGGGGTTGCAAAGAGTTGGACACGACTGAGCAATTTCACTTTCACTCACCGCCCGGCTCACCTAAAGGCATCCTGCTGAGTTAAATCGTTCCTCTCCACTTCATACCCCCCAAACTCAGGCATCAGGCTCCCCACTCCCAGCTCTAGTTTAGAGAACAGCATCTCCCAGTGTCTCCCTGCCACTGCCTCACCCTCCTTTGCCCATCACCTACTGGTCACCAGAGCCATGTCCCCAAACAAAAATCCAGTCACCAAGATGTAACTGAAATGTATAATTTAATCAAACAATTAGACTAAAAATGGTGATTTAAGAACATAAATGCAAAAGCATTAGGAGAAAACAGGCAAGGCATAGTCCCCAAACAAAGTCTCCAACCTTTTGCTGCATATTGAGAAACTGGGGTGTACAATGCAGTATTGCAATATAGCTTCTACTCATGAAAGGCCTCCAAGAAAAGATTAGTAACTTTACAAAGTCGGGGGGTGGTGAGCAAAATATTTAAGAAAATCAGTAAAAAAGAAATTAAATTCTCCCAAGCAGTCAAACCCCTTGCTGGGGTCGCAGCAGGATCAGTACCCACAGCGGGCGTCATGTCCCCCTCTGGTTTGCACTGCAGGGCCTCTCTGTGATCTAGACACCAAATTCCACTAGGCAGAAAAGCACAATACAAGCCTACTGATTATCTTCAAGACAAAGGGGAAATATAAAAAGGCAACCAGTTGCAAATTTCCTCACCAACAGCCAAGGATGGGAGAGGCTGTCAGAATCTAGTACTTTTTCATGCTACCTGGCCTTAAAAAACTAGGAATTAGACACTCTAGTTCAATAGCAGCACAGGATGAAAACTGAGAAGAGATATCTAAAGCTGGCCCTTGCCACTTGTCTGATCTTTAGCAGTCACCTAGCCCCTGCCTCCTTGCCTGGCCTGTTTTCTCACCACCTTGCTCTGGCAATATCACACTCAAGTTGTTCCCTCTTCCTGGAATGACTGTTCTTTGCCTATCTGGAGAACACTTACTCATTAAGACAAATCAAATGTCTGCTCCGTTTATGAAGGCTTTCCCGACTGTGTAACCCTTGGAGACCATATTCTCATTTTTGCTCCCCTTTACCTTGCAGATACATCTGTTAAAGTTCCTGTAACTCCTTAGTTTACAGATCTGTCTCCCCCTATAGAGTGTAAGCCCCCTGTGGGCAGGAACCATGCGTGTTTATCTTCATATTCTCAGACCTAGCTCAGTGCCTGGTCTTTAACACATGTCTTCCCCACAACACTGAGCCTTTGGCTTTTAAATTTTAAACAAACCATTCAAATGATCCTAGTTTTGGTGCCCCAGAATCTGGGCCCAGGGTAGCATAACCCAGCAGTGCTAAGAGTGTAGCCCCATGAACAAAATCATGTGAGCTGAAGAGTACTAATCACTGCTTATCCAGGTTCAAGTGCAGGGCCTTGGGAGGAGGGAAGCAATGGTCATATGTGGAAGAACAACCTCAACAAGAAAGGAAGTCCAGTCACCTCTCTCTCAATTGTGTCAATAGAAAAAAAAAATGATGGCCACACAAAAAAATATTTCAACCAGTGGCGAATCCATTGATCAACATCATTAAACCTTGAGATGAATTATTTCTTTGCAGCAAATTTGTCTTCCAGATGCCATTTGGCTCAAGCTATGTGCACATAATAAAGGATGACAGTCATCTAATGCAGGGCTTAATGAAGCTCGGCAGTAATGCAAACACCTGGGCAGGGCAGGGAAGTTCCCCTTACCTGACACAGTCCTGGGGTGTCTGCCTGAAAGGCTCTTGCAGCTCCCCTTCTTGATGTTCAGGAAGGACTACAGAGAAGCCTTGACCCTAGGCTGCCCAACCAAGTCAAAACTGGAATGGGCACTGGCAAGTGTCCTATTATTCAGCCCCTAGTCCACAGCCTGGAAGTGACTTTGCATGGCAACCTGCTCCCCTGTGCCTTTAATTATGGTTGGCACTGACCTGGGAACTAGACTCCAACTACCTAGAAGAGGCAAAATGTGAAAAAGGAGAAACAACAAAGAGGGAGGTGGCCCTGGAGCGATGGGGCAATCTTTCCGTCTACTGGAACACTGAGTAGTATGAGCTCCGCTGCAACCACAAAAGAGGAAACCATGAGGAAAGGGAAGAGCATGCTCTGACCTGCATTACAGAAATGAGGCTGGAGAGCGGCAATTCAGAGCTGAGAGAGGAAGATGGTTCTCATCTGGGACAGTTGATCTCAAATTTCCCTCTTCCCCTTTCCCATCTGGCCATCTGCTTTCTTACCCATAGTCTCCTCCTGACTCNATTTTCTCAGGTTCATGTCCATTGAGTCGGTGATGCTATCTAACCATCTCATCCTTTGCTGCCCCCTTCTTCTGCCCACTTTCTCCTTCTGCCTTCAATCTTTCCAGCATCAGGATCTTTCCCAATGAGTCAACTGTTTGCATCAGGTGGCCAAAGTAATAAAGCTAGTAAAGTGCCTAGAACAGTGATAATCAGCTTGTTTAGTCACCAGTTGTCTCCAACTCTGCGACCGACCCCATGAACTGAAGCCCACCAGGTTCCTCTGTCCATGGACTTTCCCAGGCAAAAATACTGAAGTGGGTTGCCATTTCCTTGTCCACAGTATCTTCCCAACCCAGGGATTAGAACATGTGTCTCCTGGATTGGCAGGTGGATTCTTTACCACTGAGCCACTTGGGAAGCTTATGTTTGTTGTTGTTTTTAAATGTAACTAGTTAATTTATTTTGTCTGTTTTTGGTTGCTCTGGGTCTTCCTTGAGCAAAGGCTTCTCTTACTGGGAAGCATGGGGCTCTAGGTGTGCAGTCTTCCCATAGCTGCAGCCCATGGGCTCAGTGGCTGCCCCCCCGGCATGTGGGATCTTCCCAGACTAGGGGATCAAACCCCAGTGCCCTGCATTGGCAGGTGGATTTTAAACCACTGGACCCCAGGAAAGTTCATAAATGTTTAATAAATAACACTTTGAGGAGAAGGAATAACTTACCCAGGAGTGCAGGAGAAATCTCCTGGATCTTCCTTTTCTCTCCTCAGATGAGAAACTAAGAGAACTATTTTCGAATTTGGGCCCAGAATCTGGTTACCAAATCCAGTTGCATGTGAACATTTCCAGAAATGCTTGTTAAACATGAAGTTTTTCATTAAATCTCAGACTTGTTAGGGGAACCACTGACCCAAACTGCCCTCCCTGGCCAGGCCCTAAAGTAACCACTTGCATGAGTTATCTTAAATCAGAGGTCCCAGGAAGGAACCTGGAACTAACAAGCTAACACTGACTAGAAGAATTTGAGAAAGGTCAAAAGGAGAGAGGAGACAGTCTGTATGTCCTGCCTACCTCCCAGAATCCTTCTGACTGGAATCCATCTTAGCTGAGCAATGTGTGTGCCACCAGGAAGGACCCTGAGTCAGAATGATTAGCCAGAGACAACCTGGAAACGAACAGCATCACCATAAAACATGAAACTGCAAGCCAAATGGCAGAGCAGTCCTCCTGGGTTCCCTTGCCCTGCTGCTTTCCACCCGGGTGCTCCATCCCAATAAAGTCTCTTATTTTGTCAGGAAGTGTACCTCCTTGGACAATTCATTTCTGAGTGTCAGACAAGAGTCCACTCTCAGGCCCTGGAAGGGGTCCCCCTTTCTGCAATTGACCTGCTGAATGAGAATTTACTGGGTGGAGCCCAGGAGTTGTTTTTAGGCTTCCCAGGTGATAGGTTTGACACTTGTGACATGAAACCCTGATTTGTCCAATCATTCACCATTTTGTACCTGTTTTCTCACCTATAAGATGAGGCTAACAGAACCTTCCTGGGGACAGGTTTTTGTTATGAAGACTAAGTGAGTTAACACTTGAAAAGTGCCTAGAACAGGGCCATGTACACAGTAAACACTGTGTGTTTGTAAAATGAAATAAAACTCTCCCTTCCCAGGCATTTGAGGAGACTCATCTGACCTCTCTGGACCCTGTGAAGCAGTTTGCTGCCTGGTTTGAGGAAGCTGTTCAGTGTCCTGACATAATGGAAGCCAACGCCATGTGTCTGGCTACATGTACAAGGTAGGCATAGCCGTGGGCCCTTCTGTAGGTGGGTACAGATGAAGTAGGAAACTTAGGAAGCTCTTAATTTGATGGATGACAACTTTTTGATTCTAGTTCTATTATTAACATGTTGTGTGGCCTCAGGCAAGTAATTTGTCCTCTCTGGGCCTCGGTGTCCTTACCTGTAAACCAAAGACTAGACTTGACTCAGTTCCATTTAGTGATAAAATGTAGTGCCTCATTCATCTCTGCCCTTCATACTTCCGCCTCCCAGTACACACACCCTTGTCTCCGTCAGCTCCCAGTCTCCCCAGTTCCCATCTGGGGAGGTAGATCTCCATAAAGCCATCTCCCTCTCTTGAAATCTAGCACAGTGCTGGTTTGTATCATTCATTCGACAATCAGTCATAAATCCCTTGAGACATCGCTTGTATTAGCCTCTTACTCAACTCTTCTTCCCCCTCTGCTCTTTGCCCCAGAGATGGGAAGCCGTCTGCCCGCATGGTGCTGCTGAAGGGCTTTGACAAGGATGGCTTCCGCTTCTTCACTAACTTCGAGAGTCGAAAGGGAAAAGAGCTGGTGAGGGTTCACGATAAATCCTTCCTGGGCCTGCAGGGTCCAGCCCTGGCTTCTTGGTTGCCTACTCATGCCACCCCTGCCCCCGTCCATTTGCCAGGCGTGCTCAGGCACTGTCCTGACTGGAGGCCTTTGCACTTGCCTTCTCTCTGCCATGAATGAGGGCAAGCTTTAAGCTCCTCCACCTCCGTAGCTGTTTATCTGAGTAGCTCCTGTTTCTTCAGGTCTCAGCCCTGCCCCATCACCTCCTCACGGAAGCCTCTGGACTCCCAGGCTGAACCAGCCCCTCTCACTTTGGTCACTATAATTTACAGATTTCCTTTCTGCCATTGTTTTAGTTTCTAACTGCATGTATTTGGGGGATTATGTGATTAATGTTTATGTCCTCTGCTAAACGGTAAGCTCCGTGGGGGCGGGACTGCCTCTGAGATGTCTCTGTTATACCCCCAGCACCTCTTCTGGTGTTGAGCACAGAGCTGGCACTTTGTATGCGTTCAGTTAATGAACCCCAAATGAGTAGTTCTCCCCTGAGTCCAGTGCAGTCAAATGTGCATTTCAGAGGATTTGCAAATCTGTGGGTGAGAGAAATGGTAAGCCTCACTCTGGAGTCCACCTGGCAGAGGTTTTCAATGCAGGTCTTCCATTGACCCTATGAACCTGGGCATGTTAGTGAACCTCTCTGAGCTTATCTCCACACCTGTAAAAGTAGGCCTACCTTTGGGGACTTAATGAGATGCTACAGTAAATGTGTCTGCAAGGCCTGCACGGTGCAGACCCCTGCCTTCCCCCTGTGCTCAGGCCTCCTCTCTCCTGTCCTGATGACTGTGGATTCTCTTCCGTTTCCAGGACTCGAATCCCTTTGCTTCCCTTGTCTTCTACTGGGAGCCCCTGCACCGTCAGGTGAGTGAGCATTCCTAGGACAGCCGGGGGTGCACTGGAGGTAGGAGGGGCCTGAGCTTATGAATGAACCTGGTGAAGGTCCTCAGGCTGCGCAAACATCCTGCCTTTCAAATGGCTCTCACTTATCTGGGCTACCTGGAGTCAGGCGCAATGGGGCAGTGGATAAAGAGAAGAACAAAGAAGACTGGGGCCAGTGCTGGTCGGGAGGGCAGGTGGCCTTGAATGTTATCTAACCAGGGCCATCCCTGGGCAGGTACGTGTGGAGGGGCCCGTGAAGAAGCTGCCTGAGGAGGAGGCTGAATGCTACTTCCACTCCCGCCCCAAAAGCAGCCAGATTGGGGCTGTGGTCAGTCACCAGAGTTCCGTGATCCCGGATCGGGAGGTGAGTGGGGCTTCTCCTTAGTCCTTTGAGTGGTGGGTGCCTGGGCTCAGCCCCAGAGGCTGTCCCCAGGGGGTGCCAGGGCACCCTCTCTCCAGCAAAGTGAAATGGATAGTCTCCCTGGGGGATGTGAATATGGGGAGCGGGGTGCGGGCCTTCTGTGTCTGTCTGGCTCTCCTGTTGAACTGTGCTCCCAGAGGCCACCTGTGTCCCCAGCACCTGGCACAGAGCACAGGCCCTGTAAGTGGTGATTAAATGAACCACTGACTGGGTCTGGCCCTTCCTTCATTTCCTTCCCCTGGACAGTATCTGAGAAAGAAAAATAAGGAACTGGAGCAACTCTACCAGGCACAGGAGGTGCCAAAGCCAAAATACTGGTGAGTGATACAGGAGGGTCACCTAGAAAGGGACACTGGGGCCCTCATGCTTCCTTGAAGCCATGCTTGGAATTACAGATACACTCCTCCCTGGCAACCCTTGTCAGATGCATGCCAGCAGCTTCCTTCACGGGACCCTGGATGGCATGGAAGGTGGTGGGGGTTGCCTGGCTAGAAAACTGCACAGGGCACCAAACCGTCTACTTCTCCTTGTAGGGGTGGCTACATCCTATACCCACAGGTGATTGAGTTCTGGCAGGGCCAAACCAACCGCCTGCACGACCGGATCGTCTTTCGACGAGGCCTACTAACTGGAGACTCCCCTCTGCGGCCCATGACCCACCGAGGCGAGGAAGACTGGCTCTATGAGAGACTCGCGCCCTGACTCCCAATCTGTTGGCACTGAGTGGAGCTGGGGCCAGTGCCCCAGAGAGGGTATGGGATGTGGGACCAGACCCTTCTAAACTCAACCCATTCCCCGTCCTGCCTCTTAGATTCAGGGCCCTTCAGTGTTTACCCTTGGAATTCTCCACAGTCCGCTAGTCTAGTGGAGTTTTAACAGTGGCACAGACGATCACAAATGGAAAATCTCGTGATTATCTTCTCGACCTTAACTATGATTTATTGTAATAGCTCCCTGTAGGGGTGGGGCTGGTGTCACAGTGGGTAGGGCCCAGCAGCCTTGTCTGTTATCACATGACAAGAGTCTGGCCAGAGCCGATTGGTCCCAGCAGAAGCACCCGAGGCAATCTAGCCAATTGGTTTTTCTTTTCTTTCAAATTTGAAATCTAGAGATTCAGAGCATAGGAGCAGTTGTAGCCAAGTAAATAATGGTGGCCTAGAAACAGCAACTTCTGGCTGTGTTCTTGCAATTCTCTGAACAATCCACGGACCCCTNGCACCCGAGGCAATCTAGCCAATTGGTTTTTCTTTTCTTTCAAATTTGAAATCTAGAGATTCAGAGCATAGGAGCAGTTGTAGCCAAGTAAATAATGGTGGCCTAGAAACAGCAACTTCTGGCTGTGTTCTTGCAATTCTCTGAACAATCCACGGACCCCTCCTTCCCATGCCTGGGGTTGTCCAATTGCTCCTTCTACCTCAGAAAACCCATTGTCTCTAAAAAAAAAAAGAGAGAGATTTATTTTTTTCTTGGCTTAAACCAGTCAGAATTGATGTGCTTATAATGGAAAGAACCTTAACTAACTAATTTACTAATAGGATATTTTTAAACCTCTTACCCAACTGATAGCTGCTCTCCATTATCTGAAGAAGAGCAATGTGGAAGAGACTAAATTTATTCTCTGTAGCTCTAAAGGACCCATAGGTGGAAGTTAGATGAAGTTAGATTTCATCTCAATATGGGAAGAAATTTCAAACAATTGGGGCTGCCTAAGAGGGAGTAGGTTAGTTAGTGAGTATTCTGTCCTTGTCAGACAGGAGTTTTGTGGCAGGAACTCATGCTAGTACCTGTGGGTCAGGAAGATTCTCATCGGGCCTTACTTTCCACATTTGTTTTTAAAAACTCAATGTATGTAAGGGCTTTCCAGGCAGTACTAGTGGTCAAGAACCCACCTGCCAGTGCAGGAGATGTAAGAGATGTGGGTTCAATCCTTGGATCTGGAAGATCCCCTGGAGGAGGGCATGGCAACCCACTCTAGTATTCTTGCCTGGAGAATGCCATGGACAGAGGAGCCTGGTGGGCTACAGTCCATAGGGTTGCAAAGAGTCAGACACGACTGAAGCGACTTAGCACAGCACATATGTATGTGAAATACATATATACATACATTTATATGTATTTCACTTTCCAGATATAAAATTAAGTAATAGAGCTTATACTTTTCTGACACACATCCCTTTACCTCCCTCCCAGTCCTACTGATGATGACTCCTACGTCACTGGTTTTCACTGGAATTACCCAGGAGCTTTAAAAACCCTGCTGCTCAGTCCCACTCTCAGAGGTGATTTGACCAGTGTGAGTGCAGCCTGGACTTGGGAAATTTCAAAGGTCCTGGGGAATTCTGTGCAGCCAAGGTTGAGAGCCCCTGTTAATACCTTGCTACTTGCAATGGGGCTGCTTGCAAGGGAACTTGTGGGTTCAAGTAGTGAAGAATCCATCTGCAGTTCAGGAGACCTGGGTTCAATCCCTGGGTTGGGAAGATCCCCTGAAGAAGGAAAAGGCTACCCATTCCAGTATTCTGGCCTGGAGAATGCCATGGACTATATAGTCCATGCGGTCGAAAAGAGCCAGACACGACTGAGCGACTTTGCTTCACTTGCAGTGTAGTCCACCGGCCAGCAGCTTTGGCTTCCCTTGGGAGCCTACCCCAGACCCATTGAATCCCATGCTGCTTTAAACAAGACCACCCCTGCTTCCAGGTAACCAGATTAGACTCAACCTCTAAACCAACCACTTCTGCAGCTGGATTCTTCGGTAGCATTTGGCTGAGGCCTGTGCTGAGCTGTGCTGAGACTTTGTCTTCTTCGAGCACAAGTCTGGTGACCAGGGGTAACGTGGATGAGTGGCCTCCAGGCTGGGGAGAGGAACCAGGCTGGGCAAATGTTTGCTGTGCCTAAGCCAGGATCAGAGAACTGACTGTTTGCATACAGTGGCCTTTGAGCTTGCAACTCTGTAAACTGCTTCATTCCACTGTATGGGTGTGCGCTTTGGCGTCTGTTACTGACTGCCTCCTCCAAGAGCGGCCCTCTGGGTGTTGACCACCCCCACCCCCACCAGCTTCCTTAAGTCAGGGTGCAGGAAGGCACAATGCTAGCCTTGTGGCCACTTGCAAGAGAGGGTGCTGGAGTGCCCTTCTCTACCTTGTCCTCTTATGTTATGGGATCTGTGTATATCCCCTGCTTTGAGCCTGGTCTCAGCTGTTCCTTTCTTTTCCTCTGTCTGACAGCCCCTGTGCCAAGTCTAAAATAAAAGCTCATCAGCCATCCATTATATAAATATTTGATCTAGCCTGGTCTCATCCCCCAGCCCCCATGTTTGAGGGGAGTTGAAGAATTTAAGCAACTCCTGCTACCTGGCTTATCCACTTGGGCAGGTTGGCCGTCCAGCAGGGGGAGCCCGATGCCCAGGGTTGGCCCCTTCTAGGCAGCACAGGCCAGTTCTAGTCAGCCCCTCCTGCCCTCCTCTTTCCCCTCTTGGGTCCCGTCCCAGTGAAACTGTGGTCAATAACCTTGGCCTCTCCCGCTCCTGCTCATATTTTCATATTTGCACTCTCGCTTCCTCCTCCTCTGGCCTGATGAACACTTGCGGCTGCCTGGGCGCTGACTTCCTGGGCAGCCAGGTCTCCTTGGCTCTTATTACCTGCCCCCAGCCCATCCGTCCATCCCTTAACTTAGGGATATGTGTGGAGTTTTCGTGGGAGATTATGTGGCCGTCACTTTGGGGCTGTGGAGTGGAGTGGCATGCGCAGGGTTGAGGAACCCACAGACCCTCTCACCTAAGAGGGAAGATAGTGGCCTGGTGGTTGCCAGTCTAAGACAGAAGCACATTCAGGGGCCCAGCCTCTCGCCCCTCCCACCCCTTGCCTCAGGGAACCTCAGGATGGCTGAAGCAGCAGGTCCCTATGGTTTGGGGTCTCACCCTTGAAGCTGGTTGGCTTTTCCTCAGTGGTTCCAGATTCTGGGTGGCCCCCTCAGAGGTTGCTCGCCTCCCAGGCAAGCATCCGCAAGGCCCAGACATGGCCCTCTCTCCCCACCTTCCCACTGCAGAAGGTGACTGTACTCCTTTCCTTGTTCTGAGCCTCAGTTTCCCTTCCCTGTTGTTGTTCATTTGCGCTGTCCTGTCTGACTTTTTGCAACCGCATGGACTGCAGCGTGCCACGCTTCCCTTCCCTGAGCAGATAAAAATCCAGTGTGAAGGGGGCTGTGTGGTGCGGCCACCATATGCACAGATCTGGCCTCAGTCCCAGCTCTGCCACTAGGAACCCCTGACCCAGGTCAGCTAATGCAGCTGGAAAACTAGAAAACTGTAATAATGACAGCACCTGTGATGAGAGGGTTACACGAGGACCTTCATGGGGTACTCGCCACAGAGTTGGCTGGTTACAAGCCCTCGAGTATGAGCTGCTAACTGGGCAGAGCTGCAGTCGGCTGAAAGTCAGCTCCTCCAAGGGAGGCTTTATGGACTGAATGATTGTGGGGACCCTAGAAAGTTCCGTGTGGTGGGGAGGGATGGGGAAGAGGCTTGGGGGAAGACCATACACCTGAGCCCGCCTTCCCTCCCTCCAGTCCCTGGCCTCCCTCCCTCTTCTTCAGAGTTGCCTCTGGCCTGGGTGAGGCCGGCTAACAAAGGCCCCCTTGTACAGGTCTGTTTGTTTTGGTAAATGTCCTGAGTAACCTCCCTGGGGTGGCCCAGCAGCCTGGGAGGAGCTGACCTGGAAGCCACAGAATCCCATCATTTAGTTGTCACCTTGGTCTCTTTCTGTTCCCACCATGAGCTCCAGAGATTTGACCAGTTTTTTTCCAGTTCTCAGTCCCTGGGGCTTGAGGAGGGTCTAGACCTAACAGCATAGGGAGTGAGCTCTCTCTTCACCCTTAAACGGAAGCACGAGCTGTGCTGGAGTTCCTTCATAAAAGAGAGGAAAGGAAACCGATATGCAATCGGGCACAAACATAAGACTACTTATGGATCAGGTAATGCTGACCAGCTACGTGTGCTAAGTTACTTCAGTCATATCCGACTCTTTGCGACCCTTTGGGCTGTAGCCCTCCAGGCTCCTCTGTCGCTGGGATTCTCCAGGCAAGAATCCTGGAGTGGGTTGTCATGCCCTCCTCCAGGGAATCTTCCCAATCCAGGGATCGAACCTGCATCGCCTGTAACTCCCGCGTTGCAGGTGGATTCTTTACCGCTGAGCCACCAGGGAAGCCCTATACTGGCCACTGTCTGTGAAATAGATATTAGTACAGCCCCTTTTACAGAAGAGGAAGCTGAGGCTCAGAGGAGATTGTTTTTGCTTTTTAATGTTCCCCAAATCACCCAGCTGCTAAAGGAGAAACCAGAATTTGAATCTGGATCCCAAACTAAACCCCTGAGATTTGGGGGTCAGTCACCAGAGGTCTGCTCCATTCTCTTGGAGCACCTGAAGGCCTTTCTGTTGCTATGGTATAACTAGCTCCTTCCTTTGCTCTCTCCATCTCCAGACGCTAAGATGGCTTGGTGGTGAAGTTAGTCCCCCGTACACTATATTTTTTCACCTGGGGACCTTTCCTGATGCTTAAAAGAAACAGTTTGAACACAAAGTAAAAAAGAGTAAAGTCACGAAAGACTTTACAGTAAATGTAAGACAAGAGCGTCCACAGGTTCTCTGCTTTTGCAGCATTGTTTATTACAAAAAGAAACCTACAACTTTTTTTCTTTTAAACAAAATTCAAGGCTCCAGGACTCATCTCTGGGGCTGATCCATCTTAAATACTAGTAGGGGTAGGAGGGCTCCTGCCAGAACTTTCCACCCCTTTTCCAAGTTTGGGCCCGAGGGGCAGTGTACTTTCCCTTTGAGGGTGCATGCAGAACTTGTGGGGTCCCTGGTCCAGCCTTCAGCAGCACCTCCTAGGGAGTGCCAGGGTCCCCTCCCCCTACGCACCTGGGGGCAAAGTTCCAAGAAGTTTCCCACTTGAGTTAGGAGGTGAACTCAAGTTCATCATCTCCACCTCAGCTCCAGGAAACCACCCCCATCACGTGGCTTCTGGAAAATGCACTCAGAATTGATCCAGAGAATAATCACAGGTCGAGAAAGTAGAGGGAACAGTAATTTAAACTCACCCTTGACCCTGTGCCCCGGCAGAGGGTGAGGTCTGTCCGGATCCCTTGCTCCATTCCTTCCACGCCCACCTCCCTCCTGGCGCTGCCAGTGCTTCCAGGAGGGCTGTCCTTCCCAAGTGGGACTTTTCCACCTTGAACTGAAGTCCCTTTGTATGTGGTGGGGGAGGGCGGGAGGACCTGGGATCTCTCAGGCCTTCCAGAAAGCCAGAGCACATAAATACAAACCTAAAACCAGACATGTCCTGCCAGCAGGCATCAAGTCCCCCAACAGCTTCAGCTGTGGCCAAAGAGGCCAGCGTGGCGAGCTCCTGTCTCAGACCCAGCTGATGGCAGGGAGCAGGAAGGTGCTAGCGTCCTCCTCCGCCCCCTTCACTGTCCTTTGCCCTCCCTGTCATCAAAGAGGTTGGGGTTCTCTGCCAAGGAGGCTCGGACCTTTTTCTTCTCCTTGAAGCGGCCTGAGTTGGAGACTTTGACGTGCTTGCCCTTGGTGTTCTTGTCCACAATCTTCTCCAAGCGGGTGTTAAAGTTGCTGTCGGGGTTCCCACTGTCAGGCCTCGGGGGCTCCGCACCACCCTCACTCTGGCTGTAGGTGTCAGGGATCTCATACAGCACTTTGGGAGTGGATTTCTTTTTCCGCAGGAAGGTCAGCTTCCACCAACCAACTTCAGTCATGGCGTTCCCAGGCCCGAGGGTGGGGCTTCCTGCAGGAGCAGGGGATGTAGAAAAAGGGGTCAATGGGGAGAAGGGGTAGGGGCCTTGGAGTAGCCCTTTCTAGTCTCCCAACCAGGCTTGAAAGAATTGAAGGTGGGGCCAAGTGAACCCAGGATTCAGGTAAGCGATCCAACTTTTGGTGAACATGAGGAGAGAGAAGGGTCTGGGGAAGAGGCAGTCAAGAAAACATCCACGGGGAAGCCATGTGAGCCAGGCGGACGGGACAGTGGGGCAGTTACACACCACTGCCAGACAGCTTGACACTCTAGGCCCCTTGGGGCTGCAGGAGAGTGAATAGCTTGCTGGATCATAGAGCAACTAGGCTTTGGCCACCTTCCCAAGCTCTTCCCGCTATGCCTCCAGGCTCTGCTGCCAGGAGCAGACGGGTGATCAGCTGGTATCAGACGGACAGAAATACCCTATGCATTTTCTTTGGAATTCATTACAAAATTAAACAGTATTTGTGATGTTCAGAGTAATCTGGACTTCCCTGTGGTCACCACCAGGGCTGAGGAAGCAGCTGCGATTTTTCTAAGGGAGAGAAACATCAGGCTGGGAGTAGGAAGTCCCAAGAACTATTCCAGCCTCGTGACCTCTGGCAAGGTACATCTTTGGACCTCAGTGTCCTCAACTGTCCTTTCCAGAACTGACGTTCAGCTCTAATGTTAACCCTTGCCCACGAGGTAGACATGCTTTGGAAAGTAAGACTTATTGAGGGGTGGTTCCCTTTCCCCATACAGTTTCCATAAGGACAGGAGTTCGAAGGAAACCTGAACATTTGGAAGGAAGTTTGGTGGGGCCAAGAGGTACATCTGGGGTCTGGTTATCACAGGCTGGACCCTCCATAAGGGCACCCCAAATCCAAGCTTCTCCACTGACAACGTGATGTGTCCTAACGCCATAGTGGCCTTACCTTTTACTATTCCATGAAGTTGCTACCTGAGCTGGTGGAAGTTTTGGCAGATGAAGTTAACTGGACACAAGAAAAAGAGTATAGGCTAGAGATATTAAGATCAATGAAAGAGCAGGCAGAGAGATGAGAAATGGAAACATCTTTGGGCCTGGAGAGGTTGGTGGTCTGATTTTCAGAACTCCATGGTATTGTTGCAGGGAGAAGTCAATTCTGGCTCCACGTTGAAACTGTTTCCTTGACTTGCTTTCCATTGCTTTTGTTCTTATAATCCCACATAATGGCCTGTCTCAGAGAATCCTGCCCCTCTGCCGGACTAGTAAACTAAACTGCCTTTTTTCAGAACCCTGTCCACCCGTAGATGGCAGGAAAGAAGAAACTAACACATCCCCCTCCCTGAGGCTTGCCATTCTAGGAGATATTTGCAAAATTAATGGCCTTTTTACTTTGTTTCCTCCTCCCTGCCATCTCTGATCCATAAAAGAACCTGGCATTCAGACCCCGAAAAGACAGTTATTTTGAAACGTTAGTCTGCCATCTTCTTGGTCAGCTGGCTTTCTGAATAAAATTGTATTCCTTGCCTCAACACCTCGTCTCTCGGATTCATTGGCCTGTCATGTAGAGAGCACAGTGAGCTTGGACTTGGTATCAGTGTGAGCTGTGCAAGTCCAGAGGAGGAGGGGGCAATAGCCACAGCACACCTGAAAGCTAGATGATCAACCAGCCCAAGGTCAGGGAAATATATCACCTACTTTTAAAAACTGATGGTCTTAACTAGCATTTTCTAAAAAGACCTGAAGAAATATGACAAATGATTAATATTGGTTTTCCTTAGGTAGTAGGAATATGGGATATTTTCTCCTCTTTCTCTCTACATATATATATTTTTTTTAATTTTTATTTTATTTTTTTTATTCCCAGATTTTCCATAATGAGCCTGGAGGTTTTTTTAGAAGGGGAGCAGGTCAAATTCATAAACAATGAAAGAGGGACTTCCCTAGCAGTCCAGTGGTTAAGACTCCATCCTTTCAATGCAGAGGGCATGGGTTCGATTTCTGGTCAGGAAACTAAAATCCCACATGCTGTGCGGGTCAGCCAAAAAAGTATTTTAAAAGAAGAAGAAAGAAATGAAAGCAGGATGCTGACCTAAGCTTGAACTGAACTGAGTGCCTGCGTCCACGGCCTCCTTGTTGTGGTGTACCCTGGCCCTGCATGTATCCATCCACTTGTTCAGAGCAAGGGGATTCCTCCCCACCTCTCTGTTCAGGAAGCAGATCCCACTTTGCCAGCTCTGTCCCTCAAGCTGAGCTCAAGAAGCAAGAAAATCCCAAGGAGATCTAGTGCAGCTCCCACTTAGAAAGTGAAGGAGGGGTGAGTGGTCAGGTAAATACTTTCAGGGCACCCTGGAGAGGTGAGTGCACCAAGGAGACAGCCTGAGAGCTTTGCTTTGGCAGCCTGCCCCACCTGGGCTTAGCACAGCCTTGTACAGAACTTGGTGTTCCAGAATACCTTTCTGGAAGGAGCCTTGGGGAGGGCCAGGAAGGAGGGACAGGGTGCTTGCTTGGCCTATGGGTGCCCCAGTCACCACCTGGTCTGGGGCAAAGCCCACAGCCCCACCATGGCCCATCTGGGACTGCTAAGGAACTTGGGGAATGGAGGATTCAGCTTCTGAAACAACAGTAACCACCAAACTGCCTTGCTCTATGAGCGTACCCTCTGCTTGTGCCACTTAAAATATACCACTTTAACTGGTCTTTGAATTTGGCATCCATGGGTCTTAACTCTCCTTGGAGTAAAGGGAGCCACTTGTCAGAAAACCACAGAAAGAGGTCAGAGTGGCCCTTGGGCCCTGCCCTGGAGCCTCCACCATGGCACCAAAGTATTGGTGCCCTTGGCTCCCGGCCTTGAATTCTGATCTCTCCAAAATGCTTTCTGCTAGGCCTTGCTGTCCCTTCTGTCCAGGAGGACATGACACACCAGTAAGCAGATGTTTAGCCTTTTAACCAAGGCTAATCTATGGAAATCTGAATTTGCAGAACAGATAAATTAGAGGACTATTCTTTGTTTTTCAAAACAAGCTACACGATTCTTTTAAATAGTGAGCTACCTCAAAATAGTGTAAAATCTGATTTGTTTTAGAAAAAATGTGACACAACAGTCAAACTTCCCTGGCATCCAAAGTTGCAAAAAGCCAGAGGCCAACAGCCACATGCCCATTCGTATCACAGGAGGCTAGAGGGACCTAGGGGAGGGGAAGTACCTGGAATTTTGAACAGACTCAGCAGTTGGTGATATACCTGCTTCTGCAGGGCCTGAGCAGGTGCGCTGAGGGCAAGGCCCTTGCCCCAGGGCCTTGCAATCCATCGGATGATAGAAATCAGCCCTGAAGATGCAAGTCACACCTCCACTGTTTGCACAGCTTGGGAATCCACAAGGGCCTCACAGGATATCCTGCCACCCCCTGTCTTTGGTGGTTAGCACCCTGGCATGCATGTGGGCACCCCAGGACAGCTCCCACCATGCCAGCTGGGTTCTGTGAACTGCCCTGAGGGCCTTGCCCAGACAGGGCTGGGCTCCTTCTGAGCTGGAACAAGTTAACCATTGACTAGGGTGGAGGTGGAAGGCTGGAGGGGGGGTTGAAGGGGCAAGTTGGCTTCGTGCAGTAAGACAAAACTCAGAACCTCTATTCCTTGCATCTCTGCACGGCCCCTGTGGTACTTCTCCACTCTGCGTGACACTCAGGTACCCTGGAGAGGACAGGGGTATATTCCTACCAGACAGCCAGAAACATCCTCCAGCGGGGAAGGAGGTAGCAGGTGGTATGCTCCTGTCCAGCAAGAGTTAATAGATCACTGCTCTGGAGTAAAACTTTCCCAGAAGGAGCTCTGTTGGAGGCTGGATTGACTCCAAGAAGCCAGTGGGATGAGTCGAGCTCTGCCTGCCCACCTAGAGATGGGAGCCAACATGCCTGGTCCCCCCTTCCAGCTGGGCGATCAGCCGTGGAAGCAGAAATGAGCCCCCAGACAGAGGTCCATGCCTTGGTTTCCCCTCCCGACCACCCTCTGCCAATACCTGTGAGCCCGACTGCTGGGAGGCTTGATGCGAGAGCTTCCCTAGAGAAGGAGCTGAGTGCAGGAGCTGCGCCCCGAGAGACTGGGGGAGGTGGGGGTGCCTCTGGACTGCCGCGCCAGGCAAGGCTCAGTCTGGGAGAGCTGGGTAGGAGCAGCTGTGTAGCAGGTGCGGAGAAACAGGTGCAGGAGCCCTACCTGCTCCGCTGTGGCTCCGGAGTCAAGGTGAACCTGAAACCCAGCCCCTCCCGGCTAAGTAAACAGGCCGGCTCAGCTGATGAATATTCATTACCCCAGAAATCCAATCCCAGCGCCCCTGCACCCACCCAGAAGACAGGGTCCTCCAGGGACTGCCTGGCCAGGAAGAGGAAACCCCAAGGGAAGTCAGGGGTGGGGAGAACCCGGGAGCTTCTTGACTCAGTCTACCACCCTCGGGTGCCTGTTTGCACCCTCAGCCATAACTGGGGTCATCCCTACCTGTTTCATGCCCCAAAGAGGCCAGACCCTTCTCCAGCATGAAGTGCCACCTGGACATTACCCCAGGCACAATCCAGAAAGGGTTAAGGGCCGCTGCTCCTGGCGGGAGAAACGGGTGCACCCAGCTCCTTTGAACTCAAGAGTCGAAACCAGTCCCTGGTCAAACTGGTTGGCAGACCGGTTCCCAGGCTGCCTGCTTCCACCCCAGGCCTCAGGCGGGTGCTGGGTGGGAGGCTGCGGTTCCCTCCTGACCTGAAGGCTTTTCCTCAAGTTCTACCTAGAAGGGGGTTGGGTGGCACCAGCTCCTCCTTAGGCCAGGTTCTCCAGACCCACCGCAACCTCAAGTGTCTACATCCCCTCCTCTTTCACTTAGAAGCAGTCTTCAAAGACCTTAAAATTCTGCCTTCCGCCATGGACTGTGTCCCATTCCAGGACCAAGGAGATCCGGAGGTGGGAGTGGGGTGGGGGCTGGGCACTGGGTAGAGGAAAAGCGTACAATTCCCCCATCCTTGACACTCCCTCCAAGTTATATTCTAAGTTCTAATTAACCAGCTCTCGAACCTGCCCACACCTTCAGCACTGAGTCTACATGGTTCAGCTTCTCAAGGCCTCTTGAGTTCGTGTTTGCCTCCATCCTAAACAGCCCCTGTGTCCCTGGGCCTCAGGTGGACAGTCCTGCAGAGGTTCCCCACGGCCCATACTAGAACCCACTTGGCCTGGCCCTCCTAGTCTGCACTTTCTCTTCCAAACTCTCCCTGAATGTGCACACAAGGCCTTTCTCTGCATACCTTCCTTGGTATGGAAGCTGTCTAAGAGGAGGAGATTAGGAATGGTCTCCCCACCCACTGAGTAAACCAAGACAAACTCCTATTCATCCTTCAAGGCCTAAAGTATTATGCCCCCTACTTCCCCGAGAATTGTCTTACTCTTGCTGGGCTTACTTACATGCTTCTATTTAACATGCCATAAGGCAATGGCACCCCACTCCAGTACTCTTGCCTGGAAAATCCCATGGATGGAGGAGCCTGGTAGGCTGCAGTCCATGGGGTCGCTAAGAGTCGGACACGACTGAGCGACTTCACTTTCACTCTTCACTTTCATGCACTGGAGAAGGAAATGGCAACCCACTCCAGTGTTCTTGCCTGGAGAATCCCAGGGCCAGGGGAGCCTGGTGGGCTGCCGTCTATGGGGTCGCACTGAGTCGGACACGACTGAAGTGACTTAGCAGCAGCATACCTTGATCAATTAAATGTGTACATACACACATATACATATATAGTAATGTAATGATCCAGTCACATATTTGCCTCCCTTAGAGAATGTTAGCTCCTTGAGAGAAAAATCCTATGATATCCCTTATGTGTAGAATCTAAAAAGAAAATGAAACAAATGAACTTATTTACAGAACAGACTCACAGACTTAGAAAAGGAAGAGGATGAGGAGAAAAGATAGTTAGGGAGTTTGGATCAACATGTATACCATATTTATTTAAAATGGATAACCAGTATGCGAGACAGCAAAAGAGACACAGATGTATGGAATGGACTTTTGGACTTTGAGGGAGAGGGAGAGGGTGGGAAGATTTGGGAGAATGGCACTGAAACATGTATACTATCATGTAGGAAACGAATTGTCAGTCTATGTTCGATACAGGATACAGGATGCTTGGGACTGGTGCACGAGGATGATCCAGAGAGTTGATATGAGGTGGGAGGTGGGGGGGGTGGGTTCAAGATTGGGAACTCATGTACACCTGAGACGGAAAAAAAATAAAAATAAAATAAAATGGATAACCAGTAAGGACCTATTGTACAGCACAAGGAACTCTGCTCAAGGTGATGCGGCAGCCTGGATGGGAGAGGTTTGGGGGAGAATGGATACATGTATATATACATACATATATATATATATATATATATATATGATTGAGTTCCTTTGCTGTCCACCAGAAACTGTTACAACATTGTTAGCCAGTTATACTCCAATATAAAATAAAAAGTTTAAAAAAAAAGTTAGCTCCTTGAGCCCAGAGTTGTCTGTCACTGATACAGACCTGGCATATGCTGCTGCTGCTAAGTCGCTTCAGTCGTGTCCGACTCGGTGCGACCCCATAGACGGCAGCCCACCAGGCTCCCCCAGCCCTGGGATTCTCCAGGCAAGAACACTGGAGTGGGCTGCCATTTCCTTCTCCAATGCATGAAAATGAGAAGTGAAAGTGAAGTCTCTCAGTCTTGTCTGACTGTTAGCGATCCCATGGACTGCAGCCTACCAGGCTTCTCCATCCATGGTTTTTCCAGGCAAGAGTACTGGAGTGGGGTGCCATTGCCTTCTCCAGACCTGGCATATAGTTAGTACTTAATGCAAACTTTAAAATACAAATAAGAAATAGAAGTATTGTCTTTAANCTCTCAGTCTTGTCTGACTGTTAGCGATCCCATGGACTGCAGCCTACCAGGCTTCTCCATCCATGGTTTTTCCAGGCAAGAGTACTGGAGTGGGGTGCCATTGCCTTCTCCAGACCTGGCATATAGTTAGTACTTAATGCAAACTTTAAAATACAAATAAGAAATAGAAGTATTGTCTTTAAGAAATTCTTAATGCAGCCACTTGTCCCAGGTGAATGTGAGAGAAAACCCATTTATTTCACTTCTGGTGGTTTCAGCTACAGCACACTCGCTGACGTGTTATCAGCTCCCTGGGGATCTATGAGAATTAAGGATATTGCTTTGTAAGGTTCTCCTGGCTCTCGTGAGAGGTACACACAGCTGTCCCAGGAAGATTTCTAGATCTGTCACTTTCTCTGAAAGCCTGGTTGAGAGTCAGTGTCCAGTCCAGAAGATACCGAAAAGGCTAAAAACTTAACTGAGGTATTGGGAAAATAGTAGAAGGATGATGGGATGAGCACTAGCTTGGGGACTGTAACCAAGGGTCAGGACACTGTCTTTATCTATACTGGAGGAAGGGGCTTGTGCTGAAAACGCTCACTCCCTTCCCCACTCTCACCCTACACCACTCTTCTTCAAAATCCAGGCCTTTCTGGTGTGTGCGATCCAGAGGGGGCAGAATTCTGTTCCCTCAGCTCCACTCTGGAGGAGGCACCCCAGTGGGTGGGATTTAAGCTGATGCCTACGTGACCTGCCCTTCAGAGAAGGCCAGCAGGGAGCAGAGGCCCGCCCTAGCTCCCCATCCTGGGAGAGACCAGCCTGGGAAGTTAGGCCCAACCCCTGACCTTTGGTAGGTTTATTTCTGGGAGGAGCAGGGTTGGGAGGGGAGTTTGAGATAAGGCTATAAACTATGACTATCCCTTAAACAGATCACCCCCACAAGGCTGCTATATTGTTTTCTAGACTCTTCCACCTTTTAACATACCTTCTTAAAACTAGGTTCAAGTGTGATATTTCAAATACGAACATGAAATGTGCAAGTTTTCAAAAATGTGTCCTTGTTAGCTAAAGCAAGTTAAAATACATCTAAGGGAGTCTCAAGGACCTTGGTGCCCTTTTAGACATGCAGCCATGGGGCCCCAATGGGTTGCACATCTAATCTGGCCCAAAAGATCATTCCTAGTTTATTGACCTCTGGCCAGAGAGTAGATCTAGGCTCCAGGGATATTTATTTCCCAAAGCAGGGAGAAGGGAGAGCCTGCCATCCTCCTCAGCACTCCCCTTCCTCTGGAAGGCCAAAAGATGAGCAAGTCTGGGGTTGGCCAGCCTGGTTGGGGGGCAAGTGGGGCAAGGCCACAGACTGGTCTCTGGAAGCTATACCAGGTGCAGCTGGGAAGAGGGCAGGGCAGGTCTGAGGTGGGTGTTGAGGTTGCCACTGAGGGGCACTATTTCTCTCCTTCAAGGAGACCTCAAGTGGGCAGTGCGGATATGAGCAGCCAGTATTCACACGGACTGTGCAAATACTTAGAACTCTAAATCCTCATTGCACTCTAAGATAGAGCCTCTGAGTGGCTTCACCAACTTGCATCCCCATCAGCAATTTTCCTGTTACTCTTTGTATTAGTTCCTTGTGGCTGCTATAACACATTACTACGGACTGGATGGATTTAAACAACAGAAATGTATTCTCTCACAGTTCTGGAGGTCAGAATTCCAAAATCAGTTTCACTGGCCAAGACGAAGGTCTTAGCAGGCTCACCATTACTCTCGAGTCTCCAGGGACAGTTCGTTCCTTGCCTCTTCCAGCTTCTGGTGCCTGTGGGCCTTCCCTGGCTTGTGGCCACATTACTCCTCTTTCTGTCTCCTTCATCCTCACGTCACCTTCCCCTCTTTCATGTTGTCTAATATCTCTGTCTTTCTTTTATAAGAATTCTTGGGAGGGGGACTTCCCTGGTGGCCCAGTGGTTAAGAATCCACTGGCTATTGCCGAGGACACAGGTTGGATTCCCAGATTCCCACGAAGCAACTAGGTCCGCGTGCCACACCTACTGAAGCCCAGATCCTAGAGCCTGTTCTCCGAAACAAGAGAAGCCACCACAATGAGAAGCCTGTGCATCAGTACTCCCTGATTGCTGAAACTAGAGAAAGCCCAGGGGCAGCAACAAAGACCCAGCACAGCCAAAAATAAATTTAAAAACAAGAATACTCGGGAGAGTATGTAGGGTCCACCCAGATGATCCAGGATGATCTTACCTAATCACATCTGCAAAGACTCTTTTTTCAGACAAAGTCATATCCACAGAGATGACATATCCATATCCGCCGAGATGTCCACATCTTGGGTGGGGTGCGGGGGCGGACTGGAAGATGACTTTTTTTGTCCTACCACACTCTTCATTTTGATCATTTCTGTACTGCTAGACTGTGGTAGTGAGTGTGCCAACCAGAATACCCTGCAAGGAAGGACTTACTGCCTTCCTCAGCTGCTGGCCTCCAGTTGTCAGCTCTTTCAGGGTCCACCTCAGCTGCAGAGAGCCTCTCTCCCAAGGGCCTGCCCTTTTAGGGATATAAGGTCCAGCCATTTCAGCCCCATGAAGGACATGCGGAGGGGCCATACTCACTTCACCAAACTGATGGAAGTTCTGCAAGGCCCGCATTACACCTGGATTTCTCTCTCTGCCCAATCCTACTTCTGTCTGGTTCCTCTACACAGGAAGTGATCCCTAGTAAGCATCTTGCCCCGTAAACTTCACCTACTCTGGAGAATATAACCCAGGACAGAGACATTAACATTTTTGCCAATGCAACGGAAGTGAAGTAATCATTTTTGTGTCTTATATATTTACTTTTCCCTAGAGCACTGGATTGCAGCTTCCAGGTGGCTCTAGTGGTAAAGAACCTGCCTGCCAATCCAGAAGACGTAAGAGATGTGGGTTCGATCCCTGAGTCAGGAAGATCTCCTGGAGAAGGGCATGACAACTCACTCCAGTATTCTTGCCTGGAAAATTCCATGGCAGAGGAGCCTGGCAGGCTACAGTCCATGGGTTTGCAAAGAGTCAGACACAACTGAAGCAACTTAGCACGCTCTACTGCACTGGACTGAATAGTGTCCCCCAAACTCAGGTCCACCTGGAATCCCGAAGTGTGACTGTATTTGGAATAGGGTGTTTGGAGACATAATTAGTTAAGATGAGAACTACTAGATTAGGGTGGGCCTTAAATCCAAGGACTAGTGTCCTTACAGGAGGAGAGACATGAAGGGAGAACAGCAAGCGATGACAAGAGCAGAGGATGAAGTGATGTAGCTGCCACTCAAGGAACAGTAAGGATTGTCTGCAGCCGCCAGAAGCTGAGTGAGCGTCAGGAACAGATTGTCCCTCAGAGCCTGTGGATGGAATCAGCCTTGCTGACACCTTGATGTCAGACTTCTGGCCTCCAGAACTGTGAGAGAATACATTTCTAATTTATTTTAAAATTTTTATTTTATTTCATCCATTTATTTTTAGCTGCGCTGGGTCCTCACCACTTTTTTCAGGCTTTCCCAGTTGCAATGAGCAGAGGCGGTGCCCAGGCTTCCCGTTGTGGTGACTTCTCTTGTTGTGGAGCATGGACTCTAGGCACACGGGCTTCAGTAGCTGCAGTGTGAGGGCTTGGTAGTGGCAGTTCACGGGTTCTAGAGCGTGGGCTCAGTAGTCGTGGCACACGGGCTTAGTTGCTCCAAGGCATGTGGAGTCTTCCCAAACAGGGGATCAAACCCACGTCCCCTGCGTTGGCAGGCAGATTCTTAACACTGGACCACCAGGGAAGTCCTTATTCTATCTTTCAATATTTACTTATTTATTTGTTTGGCTGTGCATGGTCTTAGTTGCATCATGTGGTATTTTTAGTTTCAGCATGCGGGATCTAGTTCCCTGAGCAAAGACTGAGCCCGAGGCCTCTGTATAGGGAGCCCAGTCTTAGCCCTGGAATACCAGGGAAGTCCCATTTTTATTATTTTAAAGCACCTTAAGTGCACTGCAGTGCTTAGTCACTCAGTCGTGTCTGACTCTTTGGGGCCCCATGGACTGTAGCCCACCAGGATCCTCTGTCCACAGGGATTCTCCAGGCAAGAATACTGGAGTGGGTTGTCATGCCCACCTCCAGGGGATCTTCCCAACCTGGGGATCAAACCCAGGTCTTCTGCATGACAGCTGGATTTTTTACCATCTGAGCCACCAGGGAAGCCCTTTAAAGCACCTGTTTGGTGATAAGTTGTTACAGCAGCCCCAGTTAACCATACACTGAGTTTCTAGTAAGACTGAGAGTCTTTTCACACATGTATTGGCCATTTGGGTTTCCTGTTCCCTAAAAAGATCCTTTCACAACACAGAAAAACGTCTCCACCTGCCCACTGTTGTTCTTCTAGCACTAAAATAATACAACTGCTTTTATGGTTTCTTGGGGTCTTTGCACAACTCTATAGCTCGACAAATATCGGCTGCCTATTAATTGGGAAATCTGATCTACAGGATAAAATTTCAACCCTTCGTCAGGGACCTGAGTGTTCCTCATGGTCTCATCTTGCCAGTCTCTTCAACCTGATTTCTCTTCCCATGAATATCCCACAACAGACTTCTTGTGGAACAGCCATGCCATCTCTCACCCATGTGCTTTATCCACGTTACTTACATCCTCTTCCTAGAATGACACCCATCACTTACGTGTCTCTCCTCCCTCCTCTCCCTCCTCCCACAGTTCGTTCCCATCCTACCAGACTCAGCTCAAGTATTACTTCTCCCAGGAGTCTGCTCTGACGGTTTTCCATCCCCATCTCATGCCTTTACCCCCCAGTTGAGAGGCATACTCCCCCTTTTCTGTTTCTTTAACCCTCTAAGCATCCCTCTTGTTTTGTCTGTATGGATTTTTTTCAGTATTTACTATGTATGAGCACAGAGTTAGGCTCTGGATTTGCTGTCATGGGAATTAGAATGTGGTGGGCCTCTCACATATCATACAGTCATTTCCTTGGAGGGCTGAGACCGTGTCTTCATGTTAAGGTCTCCAACACATTGGCAAATGTATTCAGTCACTCAGTCACATCCGACTCTTTGTGACCCCAGGGACTGTAGCCCTCCAGGGTCCTCCGTCCATGGAATTTTCCAGGCAAGAATACTGAGTGGATTGCCATTTCCTACTCCAGGGGATCATCTCAATCCAGGGACTGAACCCACCTCCTGACTCTCTTGCATTGAGAGGCGGATTCTTTACCACGGAGCCACCTGGAAGGTCCGTCTTGGCAAATAGTGCTTGACAAATAGAGGGTAACTAACATTGAACAGAATGGGAAGGGAGGCTAAAGAGGTGAGAGGTGTGGCAATGGGCTTGGTTTTCCTCCCCGTGAAAGAGCAGAGTCCCTCCACCTGCCATGATGGGGATGAAGAAACCATGGAATGCAGGGGCAATCCTCAGAAGATGACACCTTGACCCCAATTCATGAGACTCCCCGGTGAGTTATTTTCCCTTAGACGACTAACAAAGGTGAAGGGAAGGAGAGGGCATGGTGGCCAGGGTTTATCATGGGTCCCAGAGCACCACCCAGCTGACTGGCACGTCATGGGCCTTCTGGCTTATGCTTAACTTATGAAGCTAACCAGCCCTAATATCTTCACTTCAAATTCCTCCCTCGAGCTCCAAGTGACTCCAAGTCCTGAGCTGTAGGGGAAGGGGTGAGGGAAAGAACTGGGGCATGCAGAGCCCTCCCCCCAGACAGAGTGATCATGGTCCCCACTCACCGCTAAATACCTCCCTGCACCTGCTGCATCTTCTCTCCTTCCTCCACGAGCATCCATTAGGCTCCTGACACTCAGTGTCAGGGTCATACCAGGGGCTGGGGTCCCAGAGATGAATAGGCCTGTACTCCCTGCCCACAAGGTGCTCACTGACTAGCTGGGGAGACAGACTGCAAAGACCAACCCAGAGACTACACTGCAACCAGCAAGAGGCCAGCTGAGAATGCTGAATTTTCAGAGCCTTCAGCCCAGCAGGCAGACACACCACACACACACACACACAGCACAGTCAGTGTTGCTGTGAGCAAACATACATGAGACATGGAGCATAAAGTCATAAACATACGGTAGATAAAATAAATGGATTATTTGAATGTCAAGGGTAAGCCTTCCTTTTACAGATATTGCAAGAACATGTGCAATGGACCTTCTTGCCCAGAATGGGGCGTGGTAAGAAAGAACTTTGGTAAAGGCCAGGAATTGCCAAGATGGGGGTGCTGACTGTCAGACACAACATCAGGGTAGAAAGTGGGAATCGGGCAGAAGAGGAGGGAGGAAGAGGCCTGCGGCTGTAGTGGCCCAGCTGTGTGAATGCAGCAGGCAGGGATGCCGGAGAGGCCACATCCCACGGAGAACAAGAATGCGGGCTGGGGAGCCAGACAGGCCTGGGTTTGGATCCCAGCCTCATCAACTACCAGGTCTATGGTCTTGGACAAGTTACTTAATTACCTGAGCTTTGGCTCCCTTGCCTTTAAAACTTGGCTAATAACAGTACCCAGATTATAAGGTTGTTTGGAAGGATCAAATTAGATAAGGCTTGTAAAACATTTAGATCTACGCTGGCACTCGGCACAGACTGTCACTTAATAAGCAAGCTAACAACAAAGGATGGCAAGGCAGCCTGCATACACAGCACCCCGGGGCCCTGTGCTTTCCTGTCTAAAGCCTCCACAGGCCTCCCATCTTCTTCCTCACCTTCCTAAGTGCTACCCCTCCCCCAATGGCACCCCACCTGCTAAATCAGCAGAGAACTGAGATTCACAGTCAGAGCCTTTCACAGCCTCGCCCTGCCACTTTCCAGAGGATGGGAGCCCCAAGGATCTCGATGCCCTAGAGGCCAGACAACTTGTGTGCTTACCTGCCCATTGGCCCTGAGCCTCTCGATAGCCTCAGAAAAGGACAAACAGTGCAGATACTGCACAAAATCCGCACCCCTAAGCTCTCTGGGCCACCACCCTGACGCTAGCACTCGGCCAGAGCTGTTCTCAAACACCCTTCTTTCCGCATGAGTCACCTGGGGTGCTGCAAGGGGGTGGGGGTGAAGTGCTGGTGGTCTCTGCCTCCACCACCTTACCAGGGCTAGGCCTTCCAGACTCATCCTGCCCTGCCCTGCCCCGCCTGTTGGTTCAAGGAGGAGAGATGCACCTGGAGGGTGGAGCAGGGCCATGCTTCTGGGGATGTCCCAGGGAGCTAGGAACACATAGTTGGAACCCAGTAAGTTTGTTTAATCATGGGGAAGCTCCAGTCATTCCTATAGCCTGAGTCAGGACTCTACGATGGGAGCCAAATTCCCATGAGAGAGCCCTGAAGAGGCTCTTAGTTCTGCCCTATGAGCCATTTTTATGGAAGACTTTCAACCCCTTCTATAACAATAATGATTAATGTTTCATAGACACACACAGAGTTTGCAAATAATGAGAAAAAAAATCTATGAAAGTATGTTGTAAACTATAAAGTGTCACATACATCTAGTGGGTTTGTTTATTTAAGCTTGTGAATAGAAATACCCTGAGATGGTCAGGATGTTTTATCTCCATGTTGAGGAAACCGTGGCTAGCAGAGAGCTTATTGAAATAGTCCAAGATCTCATTGGGCAAGGAATCTAGGTCTTCTCACTGCCCTATCACATCACACAGTTCAATAAAAAATTTACTAAGCCCCAAGTGATGTGCGGTGCAGAGGTGGTAGGGGAGGTGGGTCACTTAGAAAGACTCACGCAGAACCTCCTGGAGGAGCTAACAACCTGGAAGGGGAAGGGTGTAAAATGGCACATCCAGCCTTGTGAAATCCCCTGCCCACCCTCTCTCCTCTGCACTTCTGGACCCATCTCATTCTCTCCCTCAGCTTCAGCCACAACCTGGACGGCAGATGAGTCAGCCTACAGCTCTCCAAAGCTGTATCTTCAGCCCCCTGAATTCCAGAGCTGCAGACCCAAGTGCCTCTTGCACACTTCTCACAGGGGAATCTCCCTGGGCCACCAACCTCACAAGTTCAAAGCTGAGATGCCCTCCTCCTCACCCCCTGCAGGATGCTCAGTATCCTGCATCCCTGAATTAGGTGGGGCACTCCCGCTCAACCACCTATGTGTCACCCTGTTGTCCCACTCCCCACCCACACAGCCAACCAACTGCCAAGTCCTGTCCATTTTCTTCCAAACCATCTTTGAAATCCAGTCCTTCTCTTCCTCCTCATGCCTCTGTGTCAGGTCAAGCTCTAACTCTTGCATAATAACCTTTTAACAGTCTCCTTGCCTTTCAGCCTTACCTCCCACGAATCCATCAATCTATGCAGTCAGTTTGTACAGGTCCCTCTTTGCCTCAAGCCTCAAAGCCTTGAAACCCTCCAGTGGTTCCTCTCTCCCTGCAGGGGTGAAGTCCAATTTCTTTCCTGAGATGATTTGATATGATACCACCCTTCCGCCTTTACAGTCCCTTCTCCAGCCACCCTCTGCCTCAAACATTTCACAGCACAGAAGCTGGCCTGTCTGAAAGGCCGGCTTTATAAGTGTGAGACCTACGCAGTTTATATATATATATATTTATTTATTTGATTGCACTGGGTCTTTGTTGCTGCTCACAGGCTTCCTCTAGCTTCAGAGAGTGGTGGCTACTCTCTCCAGTTGTGGTGCAGGGGCTTTTCAATGTGGTAGCTTCTCTTGTTGCGAAGCACAGGCTCTAGGCACACAGGCTCAGTAGTTGTGGCTCCTGGGCTCTAGAGCACGGGCCCAGTAATTGTGACACACAGGTTAGTTGCTCCGAGGCATGTGGCATCTTCCCAGACCAGGGATCAAATCCAGGTCCCCTGCAGTGTCGGGTGGATTCCTATCTACTGCACCATCAAGGAAGTCCAGTTCATATTTTTTAACAAGGGCGTTTTAATTACACACGGGACTCCTGCAGTTATCTTGCTAGTCTTTCCCTGCACCTCGTTGCAAAGCCTGCAAAGCTTTGTACAGTCTACTCCACCTGGAACACCACTCCCACATCTCCCTCTTTCTGCAGTTCTTCTTTTAACACTCAATTTAGGTGTTATCTTTGGGATGCCTCCTTTGACCCTCCTCCCTCCCGATCCCTGCCCTAATCACATAACACGTAGCAAGTGTTCAACACGTCTATTACATAAATTCAGTGAGAAGGTAATGTGCCACGAAAGACTTTTAAACCATGATCCACGGTAAAGCGAGGCAAGTAGGGCGTTTCTAAAAAGACTCTTCTTGAGAGNCACCTTTCCCCGCCGTGTTTCCCGCCAGGACCATCAGCACGTGCCCATCGACATCCAGACCAGCAAGCTACTCGGTAGGAGAGGCGCCCCCGCTCAACTACCTGTCAAGGGGAGACCTGGCCCCCTGCCCCTCTGTCACCAACAGCGGAAGCGCCGACCACTCGCTCTGTTCTGTGCTCCCATCTGTTGCTGGTCCTGCCTCAGTAAAAGGAGTGAGAAGGAACCATGCATAGAGTCTATACTTGACCTGTGTTTTCTATTTAAACGTATATAACATGTTGTCAGTCTTATATTTCAGGGACAGAGGAGAGTTGAAGGCTTCCCTTAAAGATGGTCAGCTGCTGAATGGCAGATCTGAAGTTAGAACCCAAGTCTGTCAGGTTCCAGTTTGTATTGCGCTGGAAAAAAAAACTTTCTTCCTTTTTATTTTTTCCTTTGACTTTAGGAGGAAGAGGCACGTAGATCCAGTTGAAAAGAAAACCTTTTAGTGGCCAAGCCATCTCCCTGCTGTCTGTATCGTGTCTATATACCTCCTCTCTAGTTCAGAGCCAGGGAAGGGCCTGTTCACTCTGACCCCTCTAGGGCAGTGCACAGCTCCTGGATTTTTAAATGGTCTTTGAATTAATTGTTTTGATGCCAGTTGTGTCGTTAAGATGACATCTGTTAGACTATGTCATCCCTTTGCTTCTACTTCTCTGACATCTACGTAATTTTTGTTTTTGGAGATTTTAGTGGAGTGCAGCAATGGGGATATAACTGATAACTAGTGTGAACTCCCAGCATTTGACCAGTTAGCAGATTTATTAACAAGGGCAAGGTGGCCACTTGGTGGAGCGTCTTTAAGTTCATTTCGGATTCGTCTTCAGGATTAGTGAAGGATCTTCATTTTGGATTGCTCTTCAGGACCTGTACACTCTTGATGTATATGCTTGTTATTGGTCCTGAAAAGAACCAATAAAAACCCAACCATTTATTGAGGGTTTATTCTATACCAAATGCTGTTTTATGTGCTTAACATGATGAAAATGAAGATCACTACAATTCATTGAGCCCTTGCCATGTGCCAGGCATGATGTTCAGTGTTTTACTGTTTGTACTCAGTATATTTATCATCCCTATTTTACATGTGGAGAAACTGAGGCACAGAGAGGTTGAGAGACTTGCCCAAGAAAGTTGGTAATTAGAACCAGGACCAGCTGACCACAAAGTCTAGGTCTTAGCTCTCTCCTATGAGGAAATGTACATGGCTCTCATTTACCTATAACCTCAACTAAAAACAGATCTGGCCCAGAATCCAGGAGATCAGTCACATTGGTATTCATGTGTGCAGGATGGTGCTTCGCTGGTAAGAGTAGACCAGTGTTATTTAGTCCTTAGGGGCTTTGCAGTTGTTCATTCATCTAGTATTTGGTGTAACCATCTTGTATTTTTCATTGTCATGGTTAATCCCAGCCCTGAGAAAGTAGAAATTGAATGACATCCTCTGTCAGTAAGAAAGATATAATTATCCATGGAAGCAAAACTATCATGGAGAATTTAGAGTGGTCCAAAGTGTCACTTTGATGTCAGGACCAATTGAAAGCTTTCCTTTATCTTGTGTTGAGGCAGTTACTTTATAAATGTCACACTGTGGATAAAGTTAGGTTGCTGGAATCTCTTTATCCCCAAGGATCCTTTTGAGCCTGTCTTCATTCCCATCTTCCCGTGACCCCCACACCTTAACCAATATGAGTACAATTTTTAGCCAATGCCCTAGCATATTTCACTTGAATCAGTGATGCAGTTGTGGCCATGGGAATGCTATGATTTTGGTTTGTGCTGTAGATTGGCTGGTAGACAGAAGGCACTGCAACCTGAAATGGCAGAGTCTGGTGTTGACCATCCGAGAGAAGATCAATGCCGCCATCCAGGACATGCCAGAGAGCCAAGAGATCGCCCAGCTGCTCTCTGGATCCTGTGAGTGCTTCGGGGCTGCATTACTGGACCCCCGTCTTTCCTGGGGTGGTACATATCTGTTGAGCTTTTCCCTTTTCTTTAGTCTTAGAACTGACCTCTAAAGAAAGAGAGGCTTTTATTTGGGGTATAGATGCTGGTTCATTTTAACACAAAATGATGAAGGGGAGAGCTGTGCCCTCTAAAGTTACTGGGATATACATGAGTCAGCCATATGCGGTGGCCCCAGTGTGGGTTAGAGACTGTTGTTTCCAAAGTCTTTGCTTTTCTTTGCTTTCCAGACATTCACTATTTCCACTGCCTAAGAATTGTGGAGCTTCTCAAAGGCACTGAAGCCTCCACAAAAAATATTTTTGGCCGGTACTCTTCACAGCGAATGAAGGCAAGTATAGGTGATGGTGGTAACGCGCAGCTGGAGGCATCCAGGCCAGGGGGGTCAGAGGCTGTCTGGGCTCGCTGAGGATCCGTTGGAGATGCCCCTGTGGAATATTTCCTCAACTTTCTCTTTGTCCCCATAGTTTATGCCCAAAGTAGATCCTGAAAGTGGAAGTATCAGTCGCTCAGTCGTGTCCAACTCTTTGTGACTCCCACCCCTGGGTTTACATTTGCTTTGGGACTCGCTTGTTGGCACCATACTCTTAAAGTGGGTGGTCCAGCCAGCATTATGAAGGAGGATGAGGATGCAGAGACTTGGAGAGCCTCCGCTGTTGGGGGGTTGAGCTGGGATGTGGCTGCTCTCCTGGCTCACTTCCTGTTTCTTTTCTTAGGATTGGCAGGAGATCGTAGCCCTATATGAGAAGGACAACACCTACCTAGGTAAGGGGCCCAACCTGGGAGTCCCAGTGTCCCCAGGGAGGCTTCCTCCTCGAATTTTGAGAGGGCTTCTAGGAGGTACAGTTCATGTTGGGGGAGAGGCTGGTGTGTAGATGTTTGTGAGGTGGAAAAATAAATTTCAATGAGTGTTGGGAGAACGATGACCACCAGGCAGGTTGTGGGCATTTGGATGGGTGCTTATGGGTCTTCTGCCGGTCAACTCTTGATGACTGGCTCCCCCGGCACCCCTCTGCTCCACTGGGCAGAAGAGGCACAGATTGACCTGGGGCCTGTATCAAGTGCCTGAGAGAATAACTAAAAGGCTGACTGTAGTTTGGGTTGTATTTGCTAGCAGTGTAAATAATTATAATAGCTAATATTGACCAAATATTAATACTTACTAAATGCAAGGAATTATGCTTGTGTTTTATATGAATTCTCTTAATTCTCATGATAAATATTACTACCCCTGTTTTATAGTTGAGGACTGGATTGGAGAGGTTAAATGACTGTGTTAGGTTCCATAGCCAGGAAGGGGAGGAGCTGGGAGGTCAACCCCCTCCACTGCACCCCCCTACCCCTTGCCACCAGGCCAGGGTATATTTGCGCATGTCCTTGGGGCGTGCCTGCCTTAGGTGTGGGGGTCTGGAGTGAACTTCCTGCGCCCATCTTTCTCAGTGGAACTCTCCAGCCTCCTGGTTCGGAACGTCAACTATGAGATCCCCTCCCTGAAGAAGCAGATCACCAAGTGCCAGCAGCTGCAGCAAGAATATAGCCGCAAGGAGGAAGAGGGCCAGGCGGGGGCTGCCGAGATGAGGGAGCAGTTCCACCACTCGTGCAAGCAGTACGGCATCACGGTGAGCAGGCCGGGTTTCCTGCGGCGGCGCACACTTGCCTGGGGCCTGTCTGTCTTCCTGGGCCCAGCGCCTTCGCTTTTGGGGAGGGCTTTCCTTCTCTGCTGGTTGGGCCCTTCTTGGGCCAATTTCTTGCCCATCTTTAGTCTTCTGGCATTTTCTTTAATCCGCTGGACTCCACTTCCCACCACTTCTGTCTAAGCCCACCTCGTGGATCCTCTCTAGGGGGACAATGTCCGAAGAGAACTACTGGCCCTGGTGAAGGACCTACCAAGTCAGCTGGCTGAGATCGGGGCGGCGGCCCAGACCCTGGGCGAAGCCATTGACGTGTACCAGGCCTGTGTGGGGTTTGTGTGCGAAAGGTATTGAGGGCCCTGGCTTCTCCCCAGTGGAGGAGGGGCGGGGACCATTGAGCTACTTCCCCGGCTGAGCTCTCTTCTCCACTTGTGCTTTCCCCATGTGGCACTTGAGTGCCAGGCCCAGCAGTGGGCCTGGCCTCACAGGTGGGCAGCAGGAGGGTCAGTGGCATGCTCCTTTGCAGCCCCACAGAGCAGGTGCTGCCGATGCTGCGGTTTGTGCAGACACGGGGGAACTGCACGGTGTATGAGTGGAGGACGGGCACGGAGCCCTCGGCAGTGGAGAGGCCACACCTTGAGGAGCCCCCTGAGCAGGTGGAAGAAGATGCGGTAAGACAGGCCGAGTGAGAGCCACTTCCTCCCCTCAGACATGGTTCAGTCCTCCCCCGTCCCCTTTGAACTCAGAGTCCAGAGGGAAGAAAGGGGTGTTCTTGTGAGAGAGACTGTAGGTGGAAGGGTCCAGAAGGCACTACTCCTTCGTTTTTCTGGCTTTCTTGAGACCACAGGGTAGATGAGCGCTGAAGAGGCCCAGGAGGCTGGTCAGCTTTGAACTGGGAGCCCTTCAGTCCCCTGAGCTCTCTGAAGACAGACTCTCCTTTGGGAAGCTTGGAGGCCATTATGTTTGAACAGTGTGCTGTTGCTCCCTACTGAGACCTAGAGGAAGGCAGGCCCCTTTTTCTCACCCATCTTCTTTGAACTAACACTTTTTTCCCTTCTAGATTGACTGGGGTGACTTTGGGTTGAATGTGGCATCGGAAGGGGCTGACTCTGGCATCTCTGCCCAGACTGCTGGCATTGACTGGGGCATCTCCCTGGAATCGGATTCAAAGGTTGGGATGCTCTCTCAGTCCATCTCTCTTGAGGACTTTCTGTGATTGCTGTTCTGGTGATAAGAAACATGTTGGGAATTTCCTAGTGGTCCAGTGGTTAAGACTCCACGCTTCCACTGCAAGGGGCAAGGGTTCAATCCCTGGTCAGGGAACTGAGATCCTGGGTGCCTTTCAGTGTGGCCAAAGAAAAAAAAGTTTTCTCTCTTTCTCTTCAAAGACATCACTTGAAGTTCACAGCTCTTGGACCACATATAGTTTGGGAGGAGGCAGTTTCCAAAGTGACATGTCAGAGTTTTGACCTCTTTCTCTTGGTGTTTGGGGCAGGTGTAGGAGTATAGGCAGGTGCTACCTATATGCATGAGCCCACACTGCCATCTTTGCCACCTGCATCAGGGCTGAAGGTCCTTCATACAGTTGAAATGTGCATCATTGGGCTTATTGAGGGTTTTAGCTTATCCTGGCTCCCTTTGCTGGGAAGAGTTCTCCCAACAGTGCAGGGGTTCTTTGCTCTCCACCCAGGAAGCTGAGGGTGATGAGATAGACTGGGGAGATGATGCCACTGCTCTACAGATCACCGTGCTGGAAGCCGGAACCCAGGGTGAGTGTATTGCTCCCTGCAACCCTGGCAGAAGGTACCCCTGTGTCTCTAGAAGCAAAGAAAAAGTACACTGCCAGGACTGCGCTTCTCATATGGTTACCTGTTTTGTTTTGTTTTGTTTTTTTTCAAAATCTTGTTGATGATGTGAGTGTAGTGGATAGAGAAGAGTTCTTAAAATGAAGCCTAGAAACTCAATGCTTTGGATATTGGATGTGGGTCAGCCTTTGTCTGGGATGTTCCGAGAGGGCTGACAGGCTCTGAAGCCTGACCTGGCCCCCTCTTCCCCACAAGTGAAGAGGCTGTGACTGTGATCTGAGCCACTAGAGGGCAGTGCAGGATGAGACTTGATGCCCACTAAAGTGAAGGAACTCTTGGGTCTTTGGAACTCAGCTCTGTGGTCTTCCTGACAGACTGCAGTTGGCTCTTGGCGCCTGCTTAGGGCTGTGACAAATGGGAAAAGGTGACCCTTCCTTCTTGGGTTGGAACAGGAAGTCACTTTAGTATAGTGTCTGTGTCCATGTTAATGCACCAGGACTTCTCAAACCGATGGTCTTGCCGAGTCTTTAGCCACTTTATCACTTCTCTCTCTTCCTGGCAGCTCCCGAAGGTGTTGCCAGAGGCCCGGATGCCCTGACACTTCTTGAATACCCTGAGACCCGGAATCAGTTCATTGATGAGCTCATGGAGGTACTTTTGTCTCTGGATGATGTGCGGGGAGGCCTGGCACCAGCATAGGTGGTATCGCTCTAGCCACCTGACCTGACCCTCCCGTTTGTGTGAAGGATGCTGAGTGCTTTCAGTGTTCCAGAGCAGGGGCACTCCCATTGACTCTGGAGCCTTAGGATGCTTCCCATTCATTCCGTTCATTCAACGTACTTCCCCGGTGGTTCAGTGATAAAGAACCCACCTGCCATGCAGGAGCCACAGGAGACATGGGTTTGATCCCTGAGTCAGGAAGATCCCTTGGAGAAGGGCATGACAACCCACTCCAGTGTTCTTGCCAGAGAATCCTATGGACAGAGGAGCCTGGCTATAGCCCATAGGGTCGCAAAGAGTTGAACACAACTGAAGCAACTGAGCATGTCTTCACTCGACAGTGTTTATCATGTTTATCATCCTTCCTAAACTCCTGGCACTGTCTGAGGAGACAAGCAGAGAACAAGGCAACATCCTTGACCTCACGGAGCTTGTAGTCTTATAGGGAACGCAGGCAAGAAACGAGGCAAACAAGTGAAATACGCAGCATGCTAGGTGTTGACATAGTGCCATGGAGGAGAGCTGGAACGGGAGATGGGGCTGCTGGGAAGGCCTGTTTTTATGTTAGTGGTCAAGAAGGCCTTGTTGCAAAGTTGACCAGTAAGTCAGAACCTGCAGGGGGTGCAGAGAGAGCCATGCCCACGTCCGGCAGAAGAGCCTTCCAGGCAGGGGGAGCAACACAGAAGCTTGGAGGCAGAAGTGTGTCCTGCACATGTGATGAGCAAGGAGGCCGAGCAGGAGAGCTAGGGGAGTACAAGAGCTCAGAAAGCTGAAGGGAACTGGGAGCTGTTGGGGCTTTGGAGCAATTTGTGTTTCATGTCATCTCTGTGGCTGAGGTGTCTGGCAGCCCACAGTAAGAAGCTGGTGTTCTTGGACCTTCTTTGTGGTACTGGAGAGCTGCGGGCCTGCCTTTGTTGATGTCTGAGTCTGTCTATTTTTCAGGCCTGGCAGGGGAGGGCCTCCTAGAAGGTCTTGTCCTCACCAGTCTAGGTCGGGTTTCCATGGCTGAATAAAAGTGACAAGACACGTGACTGGTTCTCAGATTCTGCCTAGCCTTTTCTTAATCTAGGGCTTCTGAAACATGGACTCCTGTTCCCTGAATCTCAGTTTTTCCATGGAGAGAAAGTACCTTCATTCAGCAGAGAGAACCCCTTGAATTCTCTGCTTTGTAGTTATCTGATCTATAGCCTGGGAGGAGGAGGGGTGGTCCTGGGCTAGGTAAGGCCTGAGGCAGCAATGGGGGGCTGAAAGGTGATGGTGGAGGCTGCCCCAAACTCCCACCTTATGGTTGGTGAGTTTCTAGCAATAACAATGCTCAGAGGAGATACCTGCTCCTCTGTCGTTCAGTCACTAGGTGTGTGCTAGTCACTCGGTCCTGTCTGACTCTTGTGACCCCTTGGACCGTAGCCCACCAGGCTCCTCTGTCCATGGACTTCTCCAGACAAGAATACTGGAGTGGGCTGCAATTCCCTTCTCCAGGCGATCTTCCTGACCCAGGGATCGAATGTGGGTCTCCTGCACTGCAGGCAGAGTCTTTACAGTCTGAGCCACCAGGGAAACCCTGTTCATTCGCTAAGTTGTGTCCAGCTCTATATGACATCATGGACTATACCACACCGGGCAGTCCCCTCCTGTGCCTCCTCCAGCCAACCCTTACCTTTTTCTTTATTTAGAGCAGGCTGAGGGCCTAGTTTCTGAGTTCTTTTCTCAGTTTGAACCAAATCCTCTTCTGTCCTCAGCTCGAAATCTTCTTGTCCCAGAGAGCAGTGGAGATGAGTGAGGAGGCAGACATCCTGTCTGTGAGCCAGTTCCAGCTGGCTCCAGCCATCCTGCAGGGCCAGACCAAGGCAAAGATGGTCGCCATGGTGTCGGCACTGCAGGATCTGATTGGCCGGCTCACCAGTCTTCGAATGCAGCACCTGTTTATGATCCTGGCCTCACCAAGGTCTGGCTCTCCCCTTGCTGTTGGGCTGTTCCTGGGCATGTTGCAGGGCGCTGCCATCATGGGCAGCCCCGCCTCCTTGTTTCCTCCTCTCCGTGACCCCTTGGACCTCATCCATCCCTGCCTCCCATAACTGTGCCACCCCAACTGGGGTTGGAGGTTCTCTTTGGGGCAAGATGGGGTGGCTTGAAATATGCAGGCAGAATCTGCGTCCTGGGTAGGATGGGGAAGTGGGAGTAGCATTCCATACAAGGACGGACTGACGGATGTGGAGGCTGAGCAGCCGACAGAGACTCCCCTGTTCCAGCAGTTGGATGGGGACACCCAGGCTGCCCAGAGACACTGCACACTTACGTGAATGCCCTGCCCAGGTATGTGGACCGAGTGACTGAGCTCCTCCAGCAGAAGCTGAAGCAGTCCCAGCTGCTGGCTTTGAAGAAAGAACTGATGGTGCAGAAGCAACAGGAAGCCCTCCAGGAGCAGGCGGTTCTGGAGCCCAAGCTGGATCTGCTTCTGGAGAAGACAAAGGAGCTGCAGAAGCTGGTGAGAACAGAGAGGCAAACCTGCCCAGTTTGCGCAGAACGAAGCCCCTTTGCCTCTGCCTCCTGCCCACCCAGAATCACTGTCTTTCAGATTGAAGCTGACATTTCCAAGAGGTACAATGGGCGCCCTGTGAACCTGATGGGAACCTCTCTGTGACCTACTGCCGCTGTTGTTCCTGCCCATCTTCTCAGCGTTCAGGATGGAGGAGGGACAGCACAGGGCCCTTCCTGGTGAGAAACTAAGCCGACTAGAGGATGGAAGGCCCCATGATGGAACTGTCACCCGGATGGTGACCTCAGCACTCTCTGTACTCTCTGCAGGAGGCTGTCTTGATGGTCCTTCGGCCCCTCAGCCTCAGATCACAGCTTCTGCTCCTTCTTGTTAACGCAGTTGGACTTTAATAAAAGAGAGAGATTCTTGTTTCCCTACTGACAGTGCCCGTCTCTGGGCCTGGGGTTGAGGCTGTGTACTCATTTGTATGGGGTTCTTGATTCTGTGAGATACAAGGTTGGGGACTTTTCCTCTTTGCCTCTGGTGGCAGGGAGGCTCCACAGATTAGTGTCTACAGTTCAGCAAGGGGCTCTGGGGTAGCTGAGTCAGCCGGGGCCCTTTCTCTCCACGGCCAGGCCCAGACTGCCCCACTCAGGCCAGAAGCCCAAGGGGAGCAGCCAAGTGGCAGCGTTGTTGGAGCCAGCAAAGCTGTATTTTCCTTTTAATCACAGCTTACCTCCAGGCAGAGGGAAAATGCGGTTTGGGAAGGAAGGGTCTGCTCAACAAGGTGGAGACAGGAGTTGTCACCTTCGCTAGCTGCCTGTCTACTTCCCACCCATAACTGCCTACTCTGTGATTGGGTACAGCCCAGCCCAGGCCAGCACCCCTCTCCCCGGCCACCTACCCATCCCCATTTCCCAGGAAGGGTAGGGGTTGGGGGTGGCCAGCAATCCGATTTTAATTTCATAGCAGAGCAGTTGATTCATGGCTCTCTGTCGCTGGCGCTGACTCCCGTAATGACTTTCCATCAGAATGAGAAGTGGGGTGACACCGCTCATTATTCCTGCTGCTTGTTATCTCAGTTCCGGGGAGGGCCGCCCCTCCCTGCTGCCTTGCAGCCGCCCTGGACAGTGAGTGATGGCCCCTATTCATCACCGACCCCGCGGACTCCAGCGGACACACGCCATCCAGAGGAGAGAGATAAGGCCGGGTGAACTGCTCGAAGCCGCTCCTATCAATTAATGTCAGCCCATCGCTTCCCCCCAGTCTTCACCTGTTCACCTCCTTTTGGGGGGATTGGAAGTCTAGGAACTGAAAAAGGAAAGACATTGGTGTGGAATGTCGAGGTACAACTGTCCTTGGAATAGAAGGGCTTTGGGGCCTGAGCGGGTGTGTCCCACCCTCAGGCGCTGTGAAGCCTTGGCTGGGGAGCTGCCTGTGGCTCTGGGGTCCTTTCTCTCTGAGAGAATGTTGGCTACCTTCTGCCCCACCTGTTTGGCTGCTGGCTCCACTGGCCTTCTGACCTACCCCTTGCAGCCGCCGTCAGCTCGCTGAGCCATGCTACCCTTGCCCGCTCTAATGTCCCTCGTCCAATCACCAGCTGTCACACAGGCTCTTTGCTCCCAGGCACTGGGCTCTGGGGAGAACCCTGTGGTCATGTGACCACGGCAGGCTGGGTTCAGGCCTCCTAAGCTCTTGCTCCTGCCCTTGGGCACACCTCACTGGCCTTCTGCGCCCTGCCTGGGGCCAATAGAGGATGTTGGATGTGCTATTTGGCTGCAGGAGACAAGAAGTGGGTTTAATAGGTTTCCTCAGCAGATTTTTGTCCCCTTGGTAAGCAGTGTGGCTAAGAGACCTCTCTCAGAGGGTACTGGGCCCATTTCACTGCTTATCTGGTGAAATCAAGGCCCATCTAGCTATAGGTCCATGTAACTGATTTCTTAAAAGAACCATAACGTCGGGTTTGTTCTCCAGAGCCTTTAGTCCTATTTGCCTGCGACCCTTTGCTTTGCTTCCTAAGTCCTACTTTCCCCAACCACCCAATGGCATTGAAGAGCCCGCCTGGCTGTTTGACCCCGCAGAAGGGCAGCTCTGTGTCTTTCCAATCTGCTCCCAGATTTCCCAGAGCATCACTCTGATTGCATTTAGCTTCCTGCCTGTTCATCTCAGAGGTGGATGTGAGGATTAAATGAGTTAACATCTGCAGAGCTCTTAAAACAGTGCCTGGCACAGTGTATGTGTTCGTTGGACATATGTGAGCTATTTTGGGCTTGTGAAACAATCAATGTTAAGGATGCTTTCTCCTGTCCTAACTTCCTTCTTTGAAGCGGGGTGGGGCAGGGGGCGGGGAAGAGGCTCCTTGAGGAGTTTGAAGACCAAGTTCTGAGCAGTCAGGTTTCTGGAACTCCCAAAACAACATTCAGGGAGAGAGAGGAGATGGGCCCAGATTACACNTTGTGAAACAATCAATGTTAAGGATGCTTTCTCCTGTCCTAACTTCCTTCTTTGAAGCGGGGTGGGGCAGGGGGCGGGGAAGAGGCTCCTTGAGGAGTTTGAAGACCAAGTTCTGAGCAGTCAGGTTTCTGGAACTCCCAAAACAACATTCAGGGAGAGAGAGGAGATGGGCCCAGATTACACTCTTAGAATCCTTCGTTGGATGAGAATTGTGTTGCCAAGAGCACTCTACTTTTCTGTTTGCTTTTATACCACCTCTTTCCAAAGAAGATTTCAGGTGCTCACTGCTTAGCTAAGACATGTCATTACCTGCTTCAGATAAGGAAAGCATCACCTTTCCAAAATCCTTTCACCTAGGCAAATCCAGCCATTGTCAAGCCCACTCACCGTGACTGTTCAGGTGAAGCCTTTCTTTCCACATAGACACTGTCCTTTCCAAGTCTGGTTCTCAAAGTGTAGGATCCCTTTGCTCTGCAGCCCGTGATGGCTGACCAAGAAGGTGGGTTAAGTAGAGTGCTAATGATTGCGCCTCTGGGTTCCGGCCACTCAACTAAGGGCTTGACAGGGAGATAGGTCCTATACTTCCAAACTACTGTCCCAGGGCCTGTGTGGGGCAGGGGTTATCGGTATCATTGAGACCAAAATCTCACTCCTCTGAGTATGATCTGCTCCAGAGGACTGGCCCGGAGCAGAGGACCAAAGGAGAAGCAGACCCCAGGCCCTAGGGGAGCAGGAGCTAATTCTGCCTGGTTGTGTGTGTCTCCCTTGTTAATTCCCCAGGTGTTCCTTACAGTTTCTCCCCTAGAAACGTGGACCCTGCAGCTCTCCCTGCTTTTTCACTTACACTTGCCTGTCCTGTTACTAAGTTCTAGTTCATCTTCCCCTGCACCCTACCCCTGCCTGGGCCACCACGAGATCTTAGCTCTCCAACCAGGGTCTTGGCCCTCAGCAGTGAAAGCACAAGAGTCCTAACCCCTGGACCACTAGGGCATTCCTGCTTCATCTTTTAATTGCCATGTGTTTATTTTCCTCTCCCCACTACTCCAAACACATACATGAAAGCACACACACAATCTAATAACAGTAACAGTGGTGATTGGCATCTTCTCTAGAGCTAGACTGTCCAGGTAAAATCCCAGCTCCACTCTTGCCGCCTGTGTGGTCTTGGGTGAGCCCCTGGACCTCTCTGCACCTCATTTTTTCACCAGTGAAATGACAAAGGAAGACAACCTCCGGGTGGATAGCTGTGGTAAGTACAGGCGGCACCCAGAGGGTACCTGGTGCAGAAAGACTGCTGGCAGCTTGTGAGGGGTGGTGGATGCAAACATCCTGGACTTAGGTTAGAAACTTCCATTCAGGTCCCAGTTCCATATGTCCTGGATATTCCAACACATCCCAAACCACCCCCATCAGCATCCGCATCCCCCCTTCCGTCCCTCTTTTATCGTGCATCTCTGTTCTATCAACAGACTCTCGGCTCTGCTGGTTCACCTCCAATCCACCTTTTCCGTGTGCTTTGTTGCCCTAATGATTTCCCTACTTAGAAACTCTGATGCCCCCTCAGCTCCCCAGATTCCTAGTGTCACAGGGCAGCCCTTGACACCTATGTTCACCTGCCTTTCCAGGCTGGGTATCCACTGAAGACACCCAACCCATATATGTCCCCAGACCCCTTCTGGGGTCCTTTTAGACCCAGCTGATGAGACCAAACTCATTTCCAGTTCCCAGGCAAAATGAGTTCCCCCCATCCTCAGCAGCATCCCTGATGCTGTCTGTAGATGTCCTGAATTCTGGGAGCATCTCTCGTCTACGTGACTGCCTTCCCATGGGCTGAGCCCAAAGGGAACTGCTTAAGAGCAGGGGCTACTTTTGCTCATTTTTGCCTCCTTCCCTTTTGTGCTCTTCCCTTTGAAATCTTATGGGCTTCCCTGGTGGCTCAGATAGTAAAGAATCTGCCTGCAGTACAGGAGACCTGGGTTTGATTCCTGGGTCAGGAAGATCCCCTGGAGGAGAAAATGGCAACCTACTCCAGGATTTTTGCCTGAAAAATCCTATGGACAGAGGAGCCTGCAGGCTGCAGACCATGGGGTCATAAAGAGTCGGACACATCTGAGCACGCACGCTTTGGAATCTCAAACTTAACTTCTCTGAACTTCAGTTGTGTTAGTGATCTCACAGTTGACTCTGACTTCTAAAATATCAGGTCATTTATGACATTTTATGATTATATGACATTTTATGACGTGTTACAATCACGTGGTGCACAATTAAGTTAAAAAAAAAAAGTCCCATAAAGAAGTTTGGGAAGAAAATTGGGTTTAATTAGGCTTTTAAAAATGAACCAATGGTCAGATTAAGTCTGATCCACAGTTGTCTAGTGATAGTGCCTGCCCTGAGGATCTTCTGGGCCGGTCTGTCCTATCCCTGTTTGGTTGAGGACTCTTCCAGAGAAGAGAGCTGCTGTTCAGCCTCTTGGAGGTTTCATGGCTTCATTGACCCAGGTCTGCCCCTGCTTACTGAATGCTGCCCACATGCTGCGTTCTGAACAAGCTAATCTGCACCCCGGGTAATCAGGCCCCAGGCTCTACTTCCAGGTTCCTAGCAAATTGAGGGGTGGTGGGTATGGGGGGGCAGCAGGAAGGTGTTAAGCCTGCTTCAGGGCAAAGAAGCCTGGGATGCCAGCTGACCCTGACAAAGATATTTGTGTCCTCCAGGTGCCCTTCCTCTCAGGTGGTGAGCAGGGCCCTTCTGGGTACATGGGCCCTGAGTAAACTCATACGTGTCCTGTCTGCCACCCTTCTCTCCTCCCCCAGGCTCCAAAGAAAACCAGTGTGAATATTTAAACTTCTCCTGTGTGTCTAATAAAAAGTTCTGCACTATTTAACGCCCCAGCTATCCATTACTGTCGGGAGCTGCCCTCTCCCTCCCAGCCTTCCCCTCCCTCCCTCTTGCCCAAACCCTCCGCAGTGAAGCCATTTGTCAAAGCCCTCGCTGCAGGCTGCGCTTGGCTGTGTCTGAAAGGACAAGTGCCCTGCAGGGGGAGGCGGGGATGAATAAAGGGGCTATGCAAATTGCTGCTTAATCTGCAGAGAAACACCCAGGCTTTGGGGAGACGCTCATTACTTCTTTTAACTGTGATTAACGGGCAAATTAAACCTGAGCCCTTAACTCTCTCCTGGCAGAGGACTCGAACGCAGAGCCCTGGGCCGTGCAGGTGGAGGGAAGCGCTGGTGTGTAGCTGCAGCCCCTGGGGGGCTGGGATCGAGGAGAAGTCTGACCCTTAACCTGTGTGTCGTTGCCATTGTGGAGTAGGAGGGAGGGGAGCCGTGAATTGGGTAGGTGGGCAGATCCAGCACAACTTACCAGATAGGGAAGGGAGCACTCCATGCCCTAAGAATGAGGGAGTGGCCCTGGATTGCTGCCTTCTGTTCCTCGACAGCAAAAGTGTGAGGACTCTCTGGCCTCCCCTGCCAGGACCTACTGTTGGTGTGACCACGGCGCCTTTAGTCCCAAAGCTGGGGCTGAAAATGTGTGTCTGAGGAACCTCCAGAAGTTCAACTCCAAAAATGACCTTGGGCCCAGGGAAGTGGGAAGAGGCAAAGGAGCAGAAGGAGGTCAGGGACTGTTTTTATGGGAGTAGAGCATGCTAAGTCACTTAAGTCGTATCCGAGTCTTTGCAACTCCGCGGACCATGGACGGTAGCCTTCCAGGCTCCTCTGTCCGTGGAATTTCCCAGGCAAGAAGACGAGTGGGTTGCCATGTCCTTCTCCAGGTGATCTTCCCAACCCAGGGATCCAACCGGCATCTCATGTCTCCTGCACCGGCAGGCGATTCTTTACCACTAGGGCCACTGGGGAAGCCCCATTTATGGGAGTAGAGACCCTAGGAATAGTCTTGCTACAGGTTATACAGGTTATAAGCTTACAGAGTCCAGCACCCAAATCCGAAGGGGTCAAAGGTCCCAGGCAGCCCTCCCTGTTTCTTACCCCGTCCGAGTGTCTGTGTTAAGATATCTGACCCAGCTCAGAACATATGATTTACCACTTTAACCCTTTTTGTGGGCACCATTCAGTGGTGGTAAGTTCATTCACATTGCTGTACAAACATCCCCACCACTCATTCTGTCTGATTTTTGAGCCGTCCCGGGTCACCTATAGAGCTAAAGATCAGCCACCTACAGTCACCTCTAATAGACAACGAGTGAGGCAGAATTGTAGGTGGAATAGTTTTGTTTGAAACGCAGAAACCTGGGTAAGGCCGCTGGTGCCTGGCACTCCAGGTGAGTGGAATGGAGGCCTCACGCTCCGGAGGTGGGTTGGGTGGAAATCCTGTAGGAATTCCCTGTTAAAGGTCCCCCAAGCCTGAGTGAATAGGAGGTGAAAGATGACATACAACGGTGACAGACTGTCTGTCAAGCTGACGGGGCCGAGGAGAGACACGGCCCCGTATTTTATTTTGTCGTCGTCAAGTGGATCAGTAGGTCTGTCATAGAAACCAGGCCTGACAGCTCGCTCAGCGACTCGGCTCTCTTTCTTGACTCCTGCAGCCCAGCTCCACCATCTATTAAAACATCCCGGGCTGTCAGGGATATTAAAAGGCTCTGTCACTCCTTCTTAAAACAGTCATAAATACAATCTGGACATGAGCATTTGGGCAGGAGCCCCAGTGCTGAATGGGAAGAGACAACAGCAGGAACGCCTGCCTTCCTTGAGAGCCAAGGCTCAAACAGGGAGCCCGGGATTCCTCTCCTTTTTCTCTCGAATGCAAGAATAAGGGCTGTTTCCAGCATCTGCTGGGGCCTGGCATCTTGAAAACAACTGTTGTCAAACATAGAATGTGGCCTTTGTTAGCATGACCACAGCCTCAGCTTATCTCTGGTGCCCGGCGCACCCAAATGGCACCTGTTCTACATGTCTGCCTGTGCACCTGCTTCCTAGGCCTCCCCACATGGCGCAGTGTGGGGAGGAACCAAAAGGTAACGAGAGAGCCCCCATTCTTCCTCCTGTCCCTCTCTACTCTCCCTGCCCTGGGCGGCCTCATGACTGACCCACCTTGGAACAAGGGTCTTAGGCTGGAGGCTTCCCAGGCAGGCTCCCCAGAGTGCCAGATGGAACTTGTAATCGTGCCAATTGGAAAACCCCAGTCAGCCCGGAATCCTGAGTCTCTCCAAACGATGGGATCACAAATCTTCCTGCCTGGAAACTTCCAGCTCTCAAAGAGGGCATTCCCTTCCTTTCTATGTAAGCATGGCCTCAGGCTTCTTGCTAGGAGCTGGCCCCTTTCAAGGGCATCCTATTTGGGATGTCTCTCCAGCTTGCAGCTCTATGCCTCTATGCCCAGGCAAATTCTGACTCTGGGTTCCATCTCTGTCTGTTGGGCTCTGTTGTCACCAAATGCCTAGTTTACTGAAACATATAAAGGCCCCGTGTTGACATCAGGGCAGCACCCCGGATACTGGCCACTTGAAATATCCTTTCTTCTGCCCACCCAGTGTTTGAAGGCTGGAATCGCTTCTCATCCCAGTATTTCTAGATAACTTTGGATATTTTTTTAAACTATGGACTGATTTGTGTGTGTGTTTATTTGTTTTCAAATAAATTATGTTCTCAGCAGCTTTCCCCAAATATTTCACGTCAAGAAGTGTCAGACTTTTATCCTTCCTTTCTATAATATTTATTACATGCCTACCTTATTCAGTTGTCCAGCCCCAGAGCACAAGACTAGGTCTGTGTGTGGAGGTAAGAGGGAGGCAGGTTTCCGCCTAATATATGGAAGCCTTTTATGACAACCAAAGGTGTTCCACAGGACACAGGTGAGATAGTCATCATCAGTGAGGACCTTAGACTGGCACCGGGTCTGTATCTGGTGGGGACACTGCAGAGGATGGGAGATTGGTGGGATGATTCTGAGAGTCAATGACTGGGGCACTTGGTATGTCTGGAAGCTGAACAAGGCCTAGCAGCTGTTCACCAGCTGCCTTCCATGTGGCCATCTTGCCATGTAATCCCAGATGGTCAGACCCTTCACCCTCTAAGGTCACAGGGCCAGTGGCAGGATAGTGGGCAAGCCCTTCTTTGCTCTGGTAGCCCCAGGCAGTATCTGTGATGGCCTGGGGAAGGCAGGATGTGAGAGGTAATGATGAGAAAGAGATCCCACCAGCTTCGGGGTAGAGGAAGGCTCAGAGCTCTCTCTTCAGGCCCATTCCCCTCCTACTGGCTTCCACTCCTACTCCCCTCCAGCCATTGGCTCCCTTTCCACCTGCCTTGGCTTCTCCCTCCCTCCTTTGCTCTCCTAACCCCCTTCCCTCCTCCACAGCCTCCCTCATCTCCATGGCGATAAAAGGGGAGGTGTGGTGGGTTGTGCCCTGTATTTTGAGTCGCTCCATAATAGCCCCTTTCTCTGGAGACACAGGGGCTGCCTGTGGAACTAATCTCTCCCTGCCCATCAGCTCACAAAGGCCAGAGAAGCCCCTCCCTCAGCCTGGCCGCCCCGGTGACCCCAAGCTCGTTTCCGGTGCGCTTCCAGCCCTCCGGGGCCTGCAGCTGGGCCTCTCTCATGGGATTCTGCACACAGGCAGGGTCACCCCGGCTGACCTCCCCCGAGGACAGGGGTCAAGCCCCCTCTGGGGTCTCCAATGTGATTGGAAGCGAGCTGAAGCGGGGGATGTGGGGGGTTGTAGGGGGAGGACGGGCATGGGGGAGGGAACCTTCTCTTTTAATGTAAAATTAAAAGACTCCCTGTGTCTTCCTGTCTTTGCAGCTCAGGCTGGGTCGCCTGGCCTGGGACCCCACCCCTGGGAATCTGGGCATCTTAGATATGAGTTAAACTCCTGGCAATGGGGCTTGGTCAAACCTGATCTGGAATATCGGAATCATAAAAATCCTAGTGTGGGAAGTGGGAGAAACTGTCTGTACAGGGCAGCCGGGTGTGCAGAGTCAGCCTGGTTTTGACTCTGGTACTTGCTTGCTTAGACCCCTGTGGGCCTTGATGTGCTTATCTGCAGGATGGGAACATTAATAGCACCAACCTCACGGGTAACATGCTAAGTGAGATCACACACATAGCATGTTCCTTAGCTTAGTTTCCGGCTCAGAGGAGGGTCTCTGGGTAGCAGAGCTGTGACTGTATTAGGCAGGAAGGAGTCTTCAGGCTTCAGGAATGATCTACTTAGCTCAAGCCATCCCCATCCCTGGAGAAGAATATTCAAGGCGGTGGATCTGGTAGAAACACAGACTAGGAAGTCAAAATGGCCGGGACTCAATCCCAGCTCCACCACCTACCGACTGTAAGACTTCACGTGTAGAATGGGATAATACTGTCTACAGTTATGATGATCAAACGGTTTAACATATGCAAAGTGCCCAGAGGGAAACTAGCTTGTTGTCCATGTTACATAAATGTTAGTTGTGAGGGTTATTGATGTTATTATTATTGGGACCTGATCTCTGTGGACCTGATCTTTCTGAACAGTGCTTATTTCAAATATTCAAAGTCTTTGTCCCTACAAGTTCCCTCTCTTTTCTATGTCATACAGCACATTGTGATTTCTGGCAAGGAATAATATACGGTCACTCTCAATTGCTTGTTGATGAAAAAAAGGCATATTTTGCCTATATAGACAGCAGCTCCAAACAAGGGACACAGCTAAGCCAGAAGGGAGTCATTGGCCCCTTATAAAACAAGGCCAAGTAAAAGATAGGAGTTCAGAAAGGTTGAAGGAGGTCTGATGGGAGCTGCCAACAGCTCTCCTAACCCGCCCAACTTATTACTGGAATCATTTCAGGAGATAATTTAATGCTCTCTCTAGGTGGCCCTGTTTGCTCCTGCAGGGGAAAAAAAAAAACAACAAACCCAACCACCCCAACCAACTCAAGCTTTATGAGAACATCACTTGCAAATTTTTAATGACACGGTTATTAATATAACTGTTCTGGCACCTCCCCTACATCTGATCACTGGTGAGTTATGGGCCTTGAGTTCTGACTGCTGCTCCCATTACTGCAAACAGTTCCACTCTGTCCTTCCACATGCACAGACCTCAGAGTCTGGAGCAGGGCCTGCTGCCCCAAAGTTGGGAGCAGGAGAACTTGGGGAGTCTGGCTGAGGGGTGGCTGGAGGGTGAGAAAGAACCAGCTGAGGTGGGGCAAGAAGGCACCCATCGGGCGTGCTGGTGGTGAGAGGACTTGACTTGGAATCCAGAGGCCTCACTTTAACACCATCTTTAGTTCTATGATTCAGCCCAGTCTTTCAGTTTCTGGGACCTCATTTCTTCACCTATTAGATAAGGATTTTTAAAAATTATTTTTTCCTCTTTGCCGTTTTTAAGCATGTATAATGTTCCAGGCATTTTGATAAATGCCTTATATTATTATCATTATTATTCAGCTGTACCACACGGCTTATGGGATCTTAGTTCCCCAACCCAGGGATTGAACTCCAGGCCTTTGGCAGTGAAAGCCAAATGCTTTCAAAGGTCTGAGTCCTAACCACTGGACCACCAGGGAATTCCTAGTAATCTTATTTAATGAATTCTCAGGACTGTGTAGGAGAAGGCAGTGGCACCCCACTCCAGTACTCTTGCCTGGAAAATCTCATGGACGGAGGACCCTGGTAGGCTGCAGTCCATGAGGTCGCTAAGAGTTGGGCACAACTGAGCAACTTCACTTTAAATTTTCACTTTCATGCATTGGAGAAGGAAATGGCAATGCACTCCAATATTCTTGCCTGAAGAATCCCAGGGACGGGGGAGCCTAGTGGGCTGCGTCTATGGGGTCGCACAGAGTCGGACACGACTGAAGTGATTTAGCAGCAGCAGCAGGAGTGTGTATGATAATACTCATTTAATCCTCATTATTAGATAAGGAAACTCAGGTTCTCAGAAATTCAAAAGCTTGTCTGAGGTCACAGAGCTGGTAAGCAGGGATACTGGTCTGCAACCTTAATCTGCCTGACTCTGGGGCCAAAGCCCCTCACTGTCAGGCTGCGCTGCCTGCTGGGGACAGTAACACCTGTTCTCCCACCTGGGAGGGTGGAAGACTCAGATGTGCCCCTGGCGGTGGAAGGGCACTGCCAAGCGCACAGCGGTTAGATGCGATGACATAAAAGTCTTTCCCAAAGGAAGGCAAAAGAAGTTGGGGTGGGATGAACTGAGATTAGAGGCATGGGCTATCAGAAGAAGCTGGCAACATCCCCAGGGGACTGGATTTAGCAGTGAGCAGGCCGCATCCTGGCAATACTGCCTTTGGAAGAACACGTGATAGTTGATTTCACTTGACAATGAAAGGGGAGACTCCTCATGTTCTGTGTCTTCCCGCTCTTGCCACGCCGTTTTTGATTCTGGTCTCGCTGGGTCATCCTCAGAGGCTCTGAGCTGAGCAGAGCTGTGGTCTAGCTGAGGGGGCAGATACTGCTGTTTCCTGCTACCCAGGATGTGGTTCCACAAAGGACTGATGGGCCTGGAGAAGGTGAGGCCCCCAAGGAGAAGTCCCCCATTAGACCCTAGGAGTTCAGCCATAGTGGGTAATTGGTGGAGTAGAGAGGTGGCCAGGGGCTGTGGACAGTCGGGACAGATCCTGCTCCCCCTTTTCCCCCCATTCCCACTCCTTGCCTCTCCTGGCCTGGACTAGGTTTGCTGGCCAGCAGGCTGACTGCTTGGTATTCTGCTCAGGTCCCTGCATCCGGCCTCCTGGCTCCCCTGCCAGAGGGGCCTCCTCCCCCAGCCCAGCCTGGGCCATGTATTATCCTCGCAAGATTGAGGGCCTAATGGAGGTAATCAGCATCGGGGAAGCCACTCCATCCAGGCTTAGAAGGGAGGGCAGAGATGTGCTGGTTGGTGCCTTTGCCCACCCTGCGATCTGGGTGTATTTGAGGGGGCCCCTGGAACTGAAGAGGGGCTTGCAGCACCCCCTCAGGGAGGACTCTGGACAATTTCAAACCAGGACATGGAGCTGCAATAACCCCTCTCTTCCTCTTTCTACCATACCCTTGACATCTGGGGCCCCTGGGGGGAGACCCCAGCCATCACCAGCTCTCCTGAAGGACTTTCCGCTTGCTGTGGGGAGGGCAAGCTCCCACACCCACCCCACCCCTCGCCTGAATGCCAGCTGGCCAGCGTTGGAGCCAGTGCTCCACGGCCCATTGTTCCTTGACTCTCCTCCCACGGTGGGAGGTAGGGGGCTGAGCCTGGCCCCCCAGGTCAGGAGCACAGGGCAACCCCTCCCCTCCCCAGGCTTCAAAGGCCTGGAGGGACGAACCCTTGCCCCTGCAGGGCCTCTCTTCTGGGAGCTGTGAGGGGGGGCAGCTGCCCCTAAAGCAGCATTCAGGAGCTCCCTGGGAGTGAGCAGAGCAGGCCAGGAGGTGATCTTGGGCATGCAGGAGGTCACGCGAGGGGAGCTCCCGAGGCAGAAGGCCTGGGAAAAGCCTGGGGATGGAGGAGGCCGCAGAAGTGATATCAGTACTATAACAATACTCTTACTTACTACCATGGGCAACTAAAATTTTTTGAACACTCAGAGTGAACCAGGTTCTGTGTTTTCCATGCATCATGTTATTTCATCCTCACAGGAGCAGGGTACGTTACACAGCAGGAGAAATCAGGCTTGGAGAGGTTAAGTAACTTACCCAGCCTCCCAGAGGGAGGATCTAAACAGGGTTTGGACTCAGTCTGTTTGACTCTAGAAGCCTGCTCCTAACCACAGCACTGGGCCATGGTACTAGGCAGCTGAAAGGGAAAGCAAGATGGTCACAGGCAGCCACTCCAAACACTCACCTGACTCCATTCATGTCGGCAAGATATGCGTTTCTCGCCAAGGAGAAACACATTGCTTCCTGGAATCCAGGAAGCAATGTTTTCACTGGGCCCACACAGATAGAGATCCTTTATCCTCTCCTGCTAGCCCGTCTCCCCTTTCTATTAATAAGCTTCTTACTCCCCCTCTTCCCAGGCTAAGGGGCTCTCCTCCACCATCTGCTCCCAAGATGGCCGACACCGTCCACCTTGCTTCCCAGGGGATGGATGCGCCAGGACTCATCCCTCCCCCAGGTGCTGTAATTCGAGGGGCTGCCCAGCTGGAATGGACCCAGGGCCTCCCCAAGCTGCCCTCCCACCCCTGTGAGCTGGCTGGCCTCTGCCCTCTGCCCTCTTCTGCCATTAACCCTGTCACCTGCCGGACATCAGCCCCGGGGCCCAGTCTGTCAACCGTGGCCAAAGATGGATGGGGGGCGGCTGGGAAGCATAAGCGCCGACCCCTTAATGAGATCTGGGTGGGGAGGGCTGGGCTCTATCAGGCAGCGGCAGAGCCAGGCTGGTGATAAAGGCCCTTGCTGGGTATGACCTGCGCCCCTTCTGTGGAGGAACCGTGGAGGGAGAAGCTGCAATACAGGCCTGGAGGGCACAGGATTCAGTTGCCACTCCCCGCCACCCCCACGACCCGGCCCTCTCTCCCCTCCACTGGCAATCAGACTTGAGGCGGGAGAGATGAGGAGAGCCTGGGGGAAAAAGAGGATCCACAACGTCCTATTCTTTCTCCTTGGAGCCGTGACACCCCCCCCCCCCCACGCCCCCGCGCCNCGCATGGATACCCGCTCCTCGCCAGCGCCCTCGAAGTCCGGGTGGAGTCTCAGGGGCATCTGTTTCTCCCCCCCCCCCCCCCCCCCTCCCCCCCTCCCCCCCCCCCCCCCCCCCCCCCCCCCCCCCGGGGCCCCCCCCCCCCCCCGCCCCCCGAAGAAGAAACACAGACACAAAGAATCTCTAGGAAACAGGAGACCAGCTGCCTGGCTGGGGCAGCCCTAAGGCGGTCCCAGGAGACTCCAAGTCTCCTATCCAAGTACAGACAAACTGGAGAGTGGGAACCTTTGTGGGGTGTTGCCTATAGTAGGCTTGGGGGTTAGACTAAATTGGGGGAAGAGGTGAGGGTGTTTCGTGTGTCATTCTGGTGGGGAGTGGAGAGAAATTCACTCCCTGAGGACAGGAATGAGGTTGGTTGAAAATAGGGCTCTTTGAGTTTGATGGGGGTCGTTTACAACCCCATGAAGACTAAGAAGCTTAGTCTTCACTGGATACCCAGCAAAAGTTGGCTGCAAACTCTTTGGCCACCACTTTGACCTTGTCTGTCCCCAGAGTGACTACCTGCAGTGATTTCTGGCTTCCCTCCCAGCTATTTAGTTCAGGCTGAGCAGGTTTGTGATACAGCCTCAGGAGGCTTGGACTCTGGTTCAGCTTAGCTGTGAGTCTTAGCAACTCTTTTCTGGGCCTCAGTTGCTTTATCTTTAAAAGGTAGTGCTAGACAATGGTCTTTATACTTCTTTTATTTATTACATTTTATTTATTTATTTATGACTATGCTGGGTCTTCGCTGCTGCGGGGACTGATTTCTAGTTGCGGTGAGGGGGGCTCCTCTCTAGTTGTGGTGTACGGGTTTCTCGTCGCAGTGGCTTCTGTTGCTGCAGAGAACGGGCTCTAGGGCATGTGAGCTTCAGTAGTTGTGGCTCCTGAGCACGAGAGCACAGGCTCAGTAGTTGAGGTACACAGGCTTAGTTGTTCCACGGTATGTGGGATCTTTCCACATCAGGAATCAAGTTCGTGTTTCCTGCATCGGTAGGCAGATTCTTTACCACTGGACCACCAGGGAAGCCCCTCATGTCTTTAAAATATTAATAGAAGGCCCAAAGCTAGTGCTATGACTGGCTAACTTGCACTGGCTCTCCAGGGCTTCCCTGGCAGCTCAGTTGGTAGAAAATCTGCCTGCAGTGCAGAAGACTGGGGTTTGATCCCTGGGTTGGGAAAATTGCCTGGAGAGAGAAATGGCAACCCACTCCTGTATTCTTGCCTGGAGAATCTCATGGACAGAGGAGCCTGGCAGGCTACAGACCATGGGATAGCAAGAGTCAGACACGACTTAGCAACTAGACCACCACTCAAGGGCTCTACGAGCCTGTTATGTGCATTTCTAACTTTGTCCTGGGTGACTTCCAGTTATTAGCTTGAAATGGGCTTTGGTGGGAGTATTTACACCACAGAAACTGGAAAAGGCTACAGATTGGAACTTCTCTATCACCACCCAGTAAGAACTGGCTGTTAAACTTTTACCAACACACTACGGAACAGCTCTCGCGTGACAGGTATGAAAACAGAAAGGAGCAGAATCACTTTAGTTAAAGCAGGGCTGCCCTCTCCCCACCAAACCTCGCCCCAATCCAGGACTCGTAAACTGTCACATCAGAAGGACAAGATTCGTTCCAGCTCCGAATGCTGTGAGTCTAAGTGACAGGCCACAGAGGCGACACAGGAAGGAGAAAGTGCTTGCACCTGACAAGCAAGCTTCACTCCTGTGTTCACCTAAGTTCCATGATGAATACAAAAGTCAATATTCCCAAAGCCGGCCTCCTTTCCAGCCTGTTAGAATCAGCTGATTCATTCCTGTGGGGGTGGAAAGGTGGGGACAAGCAAAAGAAAAACAAATGTTTGAAGCTGAAAGAACTCTGGTATTTAATCTGGAGGTTTCTAAATCATCAGAATTACCTGGGAAGATTTTTAAAATTACTGATTTCAAACTCTCTCTGCAGTAGAGATGGAGGGCTACAATCAGTGGTGAATCATCAATTAGACTTTGTCCTCTTTCTAAAAGAGATGTCCTCATTCTCCCTTAGCAAAGGAATATTTTTAAAGTGCTTTCCCACAGCTAAGCTAAGTCTCTGCTGCATTTCTAGCCCTCTCATCTATATAATGGGCTTCCCAGGTGGCACTGAAGTTAAGTGAAAGTCGCTCAGTTGTGTCTGACTCTTTGTGACCCTATGGACTATATAGTTCATGGAATTCTCCAGGCCAGAATACTGGAGTGCGTAGCCTTTCCCTTCTCCAGGGGATCTTCCCAACCCAGGGATCGAACCCAGGTCTCCCACGTTGCAAACAGATTCTTTACCAGCTGAGCCACAAGGGAAGCTCAAGAATACTGGAGTGGGTAGCCTATCCCTTGTCCAGCGGATCATCCTGACCCAGGAATCAAACTGGGGTCTCTTGCATTGCAGGTGGATTCTTTACCAACTGAGCTATCAGGGAAGCCCCAGGTGGCACAAGTGGTAAAGAACCCACCTGCCAATGCAGGAGACATAAGAGACTCAGGTTTGCTCCCTGGGTCAGGAAGATCGCCTGGAGAAGGGAATGGCTACCCACTCCAGTATTTTTGCCTAGAGAATTCCAGGGACAGAGAATTCCATGGGGTCATAAAGAGTTGGATACGACTAACACTTTCACTTTTTCTTTCATCTATATAATAATTTTACTGATGACTTTCAGAGTTTGCCTGCATGCTGAATGTTCTGGATTTATTTCTTCATTCCACAAAAATTAATTCAGCACCTACTAACTGCCAGGACCTATGTTTAGTGCTGGGGAGACAGTGATGAGTGAAATGGACTTGATCTTTGACCTTTGAGCTTACAGCCTTGTGAGGGAATCAGAACGAAACCAGCAGTGTTGGGATGCGGCACAAGGGAGATGTCGGGGTTGAGAAAAGGGAGTGAGGGAGAGCGTCCTGAAGAAATGAGAATAGGGTTGTGGCCTTAAGATAGTCTAGGAAGGAGGATGGAAGGGTGGGGAGCATTGTTTTCAGCAGAGAACAGCATGTGTGGGGCTGAAGGTAAGATAGTCGCTTCAGTCTTGTCCGACTCTGTGCAATCCCATAGACTGCAGCCCACTAGGCTCCCCCGTCCCTGGGATTCTCCAGGCAAGAACACTGGAGTGGGTTGCCATTTCCTTCTCCAATGCATGAAAGTGAAAAGTGAAAGTGAAGTCGCTCAGTCGTGTCCAACTCTTAGCGACCTCATGGACTGCATCCTACCAGGCTCCTCCGTCCATGAGACTTTCCAGGCAAGAGTACTGGAGTGGGGTGCCATTGCCTTCTCCAAGACAGCAGAGTGGGCCTCAACTGACCAAGTGAATGTCCACACAGCTAAAGCTTTCTGTCATTTCTATGGCCCTTCCCAGAAACTCCTCCAAGCGCCTCCATGGCTGTCTGGGCTCCATGGAGTCCAGAGCAAGACAAAGAACTTTTGTCTGATCAGCTGAGCTATAATGAGAGAATGACCCCCAGCTTCTTTATTTATGCATCCGGCACGGAGCTTGCTTTTGTAAGAGGAGCACTGTATTACTGCCTCACAGTCAGCCATGCATTTTACAATAATTCCACTTTGTCTACCCTGGGTTTTATTTCTGCCTAACTTCCCTTTCAGCTTTTTTTTTTTTTAAAGCCTTGCCTCTTTGCTCCCTTTTTACTTATCTCTTTCTTTGAAGTGGAACATGCAGAGAACATGTGGGTTTCAGGGAAATCTGCCATCCCAAGGGGCCTTCTCCAATGAAATGCAGGTCAGCCTGAGATTCGGAGTTGAAAGCTGATTAGTCTAAATGCTCACATCTTAGAAAGTCTAACCAATCTGCCCATCAAGGCTGCTGATCCCATCCTGTCTTATTCGCTGTTGGGGCAGAGTCAGCGCCAGACAGTGATGTGCCAGGCAGAATAGCATCTTCACACAGCGCCTCCTGGAAGGGAGGGCAGTGGGGAGGGGGCAGATGCTGAGAGGCTCATGGGAGCCATGCCAACAGATGGGTCTGCCTGGGTGCCTGACTAAACCAACGAACCCTTCCCAAGCCAATCCGCATTCGGGGCCAGAGCCCATTTTTTCTCCGTGAGATCCCCAGTGAAGCAATTGAGGCCACGGAGGAATTCATCGGTGGGTGGGAGCGGGGAGGTCAGCAGGGGCAGGCTGGGGGTGGGTCTGCTCAGATTAGCCCGTGGGAGCTGAGCCAGCCCGGGCGGGCGGGGCTGCTTTGGCACTCTCCTGCAGTTACCGGGCCTTCCTGCCCGCCTGGCTGCTGGTGTGCGGAGCTCAGCCCCCTCCACAAAGAGCCCCTGAGAGGGGCCGGGAAGGGGGGAAGGCCACCCGTGGCCTTGTGAGGCTGAAGCACAGGCTCCTTCCTCAGCTGCCAGGGAAGAATTTAATTACCAATTAAAGCCCCCTCCATCTGTTTCAGGCCTGCCAGAGAGCTCTCTCTACCCTTTAATTACATCTCTGACAACAATTTAACTCAATTAGCTGGTAAACACAGCAGAATGCAGGCAACCCAGGGCACCCTCTCATCCCTGCCATCTGTCTGTCTGTCTTATGCTTTCCCCACCCGCTCTCAGTCTGTCTGTCCTGCCCCAGCTTCCCCATCTCACTCTGATCACCCCCCTGTTTTCTCTTTTCTGTCGCTCTTCTCCAGCACCTCTTGTCTGAGCCAGCTGGGTTTTCCGCCTGATCTTTGTCATTATATCTTCCTTTCCCATCTGTCTGTCCACCCCTATCTGCTGTCTGTCCGTCCCTTTCCCCGGCTCTGTCTTGCTCTGTTCATTCCAACTTGCTGTCAGTCTCTGCAGGCCAGTCTCCAGAAAGCCCTCCTTTTCCTTTCCTCCTGTTTCTTTCTCCTTCTTTGCCATCCCTCCCATGTTTCAGCAGATCCATCCCTTTCAACATCTCTTCTTTGAGTTTCCTTCCTGGTTTGTTTCCCTAACCTTTACCATCTGCTTTTGTTTGGTCCACTTAACACAGACAAATGTCAGCCAGAGGATCTGGCCAGTGACTGGCTCAGAACTTTACATATATTATTTGGTTGAATTGTTACTAAAATTCTGTGAAGTAGGTTTAAGTATTCCCATTTATAAGTGTAATAATTGATGTTCTGAGAAATTTTTACAACTTGCCCAAGGTCACAGAGTTCGCAATGTATAGAATGAGGATTCAAATCCAGGTCTGTTTACGCTGATGGGGAATAAAAGAGCTGGCGCCTGTGAGGGGAGCAGCTTTGTGGATAGCAGAGAAGGCCCGGGTATGGGGGTGGGTGGCGCAGGGGGAAGGCTCTGTGCTTCTCAAATGAAGGGCAGAACCAGAGATTGCCAGTTAACACTGGGTGAAAATTAGGGATGATTTCTGAGAAACTAACTGCACTATTTCTGCTGGAAAGAATCTTCCAGATTGTAAATTGCTACAGTGTTGAAGAAGTTTCTCAGTCCCGTAAGAAAGAAAATTTCTAAGACCCCAGAGCAGTTGGGGAGAAGGAGAGAAACCAGTAGGCTCTAATTATCCTAGCAACCCTCTCCTGGAATGAGATGGGGGGAGGGCGGGAGAAGGGCAGCCTGATCTGTCTTGTGGACAGGCAGGGACATGATGGAGACCCCAGGTCGGCCAGGTAGTCACATGGCTGCGGTCAGGCAGACCCCAGCCAGATAAAACTCGTCTGCTTTCTTCCCCTGTCCTTCCTTGGTCGACTAATCATTCTTCCTGTGATTAAAACAGGAAAGAATTGGGAGGCGACTATAGCAGAGAAGGGGAGCCTATTTCTTATCTCTGTTTTCTACCTTTCTTTGATTTTAAGCTTTGCAGTCCATCCAGCAGGGTTAGGTCCACTTGGGGTTGAGAACTCACTTCTACCCTGCTTTCTGCCCCCTGAAGCAGGAGTGCTGGGACTCCCACTACGTTCCTCACATACAGGAACTGTCTCTGAAAGCAACTGGAAACGTGGGTTAGAGTCAGCCTAGGTAAGGGGACTGGTACTTCACCTAAAATTGTCATCATTACAAATCTCTTAGAGGAAATGCCATTCTGTAGGCAGTTATGAAAAGTCTGGGCAGAGGCAACCAACATGCAGATGAAGGGCTGGAACAGAGGCAGGGGGAGAACTCAGAATGTGGAGGCTTCTTGTCCAAGCTTCCACAGCCTTATATAAGCAGTGGGTTTGTAGGCAGTTTCTATAAACATACTGTAATAAAGACCACAGAGTAATGAGGTTGCTGGGTTGTTTTTTCTAAACTTGATTACCTAGAATTTAAGATATCAAGGGACTAGAGAGGTCTATCTAACCCAGAGTCCTTCCTGCTGCAAGAATTCTTATTATAGTGGCCATCCTAGTATATTTCTTTGAATACTTCCAATGACAGGGAAGTCACTACCTTACAAGGTAAGCTTTTTCCATTTTCAGACTATTTTAACATTTAGAAAATCCTTTCTTGTATTAAGTCTCCCTCTAATTTCCATCCTTCTGTCCTATTCTTACCTTGAGAAGCAATGGAGAATGTGTAAACTTTTCTTCCTCAGTTCAGATGCCAACCCAATGTCTAGAAGGCAACCAAAAGGAACCCTTGAGAATTTAAACGTCCCTAGTTCCTTCAGCTCTTCCTCGACTGCTCTTATTTCAAAATCTCACTATTCTTTTTCTATGTACCCCTTTTCATTAGCAATGCCTTTCTTTATAAATACTGCCCCAGACCTAAACTGGATTCTCTAAAGTCCAATGGGCACGGGACAGAGAAAGACTATTACCTCCCTTGTTCTGGATACTGTATTTTTATTAATGCAGCTCAGAATCTGTAATGTTTTATGGCCACTACAGGTCACAGTAACCTTTCTATCCTATCAGCATACCAAGGTGGCAGTCGAATAAATTGATTTGTTAGGGGCTATGCCACCCTTAGACCATGTCATCCTCACTTCTACTGAGTTAATGTTTTTCGTGATGAATAGAAAACTTACCATTTAACCCTGTACAATTTCATCTCACTCAGCTCAATTTCACTAACACTGATAGAGCAATACTGTGTTTCGCTGTGCTCAGTTTTGGACCAATGTTCCCATCCTGCTGAGGTCTCTGATCCTGAACCTGTCACCTGAAATATTAGCTGGCTCTGTATCAGCCTCAGATCCGATGAGCTTGTCTTCCATGTCTTCATTCACCCTCCGTGAAGTACTGTGCCTCCTGAGAGGACTATTTTGAAAGAATCAATATCTAAATGAGTCTCTCCTTCAAATGGAGGATGTAGCTGGTTCTCTGGTAACTGTTAATTTTGACCAAATTCAAGTACAGAAGACTGTCAAAAATAGTACAAAGAGCTCCCATTTGCTCTTTACCAGATTCCCCCACTGTTTACATTCACCTCCGTTTGTTTTATTCCTCTCTATCCACCTGTTTATATATGCATACTTTCTCTGAGTTTTGGAGAGAAGTTGGAGACCTCGTGTCCCTTTTTCTCTACTTGAGTATGTATTTCCCAAGAACAAAGGCATACTCTTATACAAACAACTTCAGTACAGTTGCCAAAATTCAGAAAGTTAACATTGCTGCAAGACTATTTTGTAATCCATATCCAAATTATATCAACTTCCTCAGCAATGTGCTTTACAGTGATTTCCAGCCCCACCTCCCTTCACTCCCAGTCCAGGAGCCAGTCTGGGATCATTGAGTAGCCAAGCTCTTTATAGGAGGCTGTGGTTTCATTTCAACATTTTGCTAAAAGCAGTTTGGAAGCTACTTTCTTTTTTTAAATGCCAACCTATGAAAAACAGTCAAAACATCCCACCTTCTAAGGATGAAGAGCTGGTACCTCTGAGGAGAGCAAAACAAATGTTTTGCAGACTCTGAAAGTTAACTCCCATGAGGCCATCACAAATGTTTCAAGCAATGGGAGCATTTGTAACAAGTGTAGGCACCCGGTGAGATGGCTTGGGCGGAAACTTCCTCAAAGAGAGGAATGACTCCTAGGATATTTGCTTATAAATTTGCCTCATGACTTGATAGTCAAACTGCACACCATTTTAGAGTTTCAGCTCCCAGAGAATAAGGCCTATATGATAGACACATTCTCCCTGGCCCATTTGTTAAAAGTCCTGGACTGCTGGAGCTGAGCCCCAGGTTTTGCTCCCCCAAAGAGCTATTTATACTTGCCATAGGATGAACCCTTAACCTCTAAGGTCAGGCATGAGGGAGGTAGGTGGACCAAGGAAGATGTACAGGGTAATCAATTCCCAACAACTCAAAATGTGGTCACACTGATGGAGGATGGATAACATTGACTTCCCACCCACTTGCTCCATCATGGACACCCAATAAATATGAAAGCACATTAACAAGCCTGTGGCGGCATGCTGTATAGGATTTGCTAAACGAAGGCATCTTGGTCTCCAACCAGAATTCAGGTTAATGATGACCAAAAGATGCTTCTGTGGATTTCCTCCCTTGCACCCAGGTTCACAGCCTTAGAGTTTATTTGCTCTTCTCCTTGTCTGTCGTCCTAATTTCAGATCCATCATCAAACTACTTGACATTTCTCATGTTTACTCTTTTCTCTTTTTTTTTTCTGGCTGTGCTGGATCTTCACTGTGGTGTGTGAACTTCTCTAGTTGCAGCGTGTGGGCTTAGGTGCCCTGTGGCATTTGAGAATATTCGTTCCCTGACCAGAGATGGAACCAGTGTCCCTGCATTGGAAGGTGGATTCTAAACCACTGGACCATGAGGAAAGTCCCTCTCGCATTTATTTTTTCCTCTCCGTTCTGGTCCAGGTCCCACTTTACTGGTTCCCTGCTTTCCAGACTCTTTCCTATTGATTCATTCTATGTACTATCACTAGATTAATTTTCCCTGTAAATACACACACACACACACACACACACACACACACACTGACACACACAGTATATACATTGCCCCACAAGTCCGTGCTTAATACTTGCCTCAAGTTTCCATTTTAGATCCAATCAAACTCACTCATCCACAAACAGCCGTCTTCTTGGCCTTTGCTCTTATCATTCATTCCTCTCCACACCACTCCATTCCATCACTCCGTCAGTCACTTTTTTAGAGACCTGGGATCCATGGCTCAGGGGACCCTTCTCTCTTCTCTCAGAGCTCAGTGTTGAAAGCATTTGGTATCTATACTACTTTTTTGGCACTTGGCACTTGACTCCTTAGATGATTTGTAAATTTAACGTATATACCCTTTCTCCTAAGAAAGACTGTAAGCCCTTGAAGAGGAGACATCATGTTTACCTATCTTCTTATTTTTAATGTGTGTGTGTATGTGCTAAGTTACTTCAGTTGTGTCTGACTCTTCGCAATCCCATGAACCGTAGCCTGCCAGGCTCCTCTGTCCACGGAATTCTCCAGACAAAAATAGTGGAGTGGGTTGCCATGCCCTTCTCCATGGGATCTTCCTGACCCAGGGATTGAACCTGGGTCTCTTGTTTGGCAGGCAGGTTTTCTTTTTTTTACCACTAGGGCCACCTAGGAAGCCCTATATTTAAAGTAAAGCCATTTATATAGTTGGGACACTGCATGTTCAGTATTGGTGATCATGGAGCTTGTTTGAAAGGGTCTGTGACCAAATAATGTAACAGTCAACATGCATTAAGCACACAATAACCATCAGACACAATGTTCTACACTTTATGTGGATTATCTAATTTATCCCTAGATCACAATTATAATCCCCATTTTAATGATGAGAAACTGGGGCTTAGAGAAGCTGACTAATTTGCCCATGGTCATCCAGCTAGTGAGCAGAATAACCAGGATTCAACCCAGCTGGTTTGATTCTACAGCCCTGGCTCTCAACCACCGTGCTACATCCACAAAAAGGGTAACCCTCCCACCCCAAGACTTTAAATAATAATTTTGATGCTGATGATAATAAATAAACTTTTTTTCCAAGGAAAGTGGGGCTCTGATATGCTCAAACAGTTTTTTAATGTTTAATAACTTCACTCTTGCAAAACTCTTTGGGTGTACACATTCAATCCTTTCATGAGAAGATAAAACAAGCTGCAAAATCATATTTGAATTTTGCCTTGTCTTTCAAGGGCTACTTTCTTCTTTTTGTTTTTTGGCACAGGATAGTAGAGAGGAAGTCTCAGACCGGCTCCAGTGTTTCTGAGTCCCAGGCCTGGCTAGAAATCTACAGTTTTCAGCTTCCACCCAGCATTCCTAGTGGGTTGGGGCTGAGGAGGATTTGGCGGGGAGGACGGAAGAGTAGAGTTGTGTTTTCTCATAATTTAGGTCAACTTTGGGGTTCCAACGGGGCGTTCTGTTCCTTCTCCAGAAAAGAGGAGACAAAATAGGATGCATTGTGTGTTCAGACTGTGTTCACAGAAGACATCTCAGCAAGGCGGGCCCTATCACAGCCAGCTGATGTCACCAAGAGAGGAGGGGAAGATGGAGGAAAGAAACAATAGGAGGAGAGACAAAGAGAGAGGGAGGGAAGGTGGTGCAAACAGGAAGACGGCAAACACGGTGGAGGAGGTGGGAGCATCGAGAGCACAGCAGAGGAAAGAAAAGAAGGCTATGGAACCGTATTCCCTTCTTCCCTCCCTAACTGAATGGCGAAAGCTTCTCTGCCTTCCATGCAACCCAGAGGGGACATCACCCTCACCCTTACCCTCCCCCTCCGGTGCTGTCTCGGCCGAGGTTGCAAACAGGGCAGACTTGTAAACAGTTGATGAAAATTTCCTCGGGGTTTCTCCAGGAGTTGTCTGTTTCCTGGGGCCATTCCTTTCCTTGCAACCCTCCGAGAGACCCCTCCCGGCAGACCCCAACCAGGCTCCAGCAGCCCCCCTCTCTCCTCCATTCCCCCAGCTCTCCAGAGGGGCTAGCGTCTCCCTGATGCGCTCCAGTCTCTGTCTGAGCCATCCATCAAGGGTGGCAGGCTGAGGGAAACATGAAAAAGAGCCTATTTGGCTATTAACATCCCCTCCCGCTTTGTTGTCTCTCTCCTCCCCACTCCCCTTCCAGCCCCCCACCCCTCCCCTCCCCTTCCCCTTTTGCGGGAGACAAAACCAGACTGACAAGCTGAAGACTCAAACATTAATCAAACTGCGCTCCGGAACAACCTTTCCCTCGCATTAATAAATACATTTGCGGCCCCTCATTGGACAGTTGGCCTAATTTGTTTCTTTTTTGCGGGGTGGAGGGAGCAGCCGCGCCCGCGCCCCCCGGCTCCCAGCAGCCCAGTGCAAAGCAGATGTTCCGCAGCGGACGCGGAGCGGCGCCGAGCCGCGCGCCCCGGAGGCCGCGGTTGCCATGGCGACGGCCCGGCCGCCTGCTGTCGCTGAGCACGCTGTCTCGCCCGCTCAGTGATTACCTCCATCTCCGCAGCGTTCGCCATACGGCCCGGATTCTAATCAGATCCCCTCCCCCTCCTCCCTGCCTCCTGGCGGAGCCCACCCTCCTCTGGCCAGCCCACTACCCCTCCAGCTCCCACATCCCTGGGGCTCGTTAAAAACTGGGGTACATCCTTGATAGTGCCAGGAAAGAGAAATGAGAGAGAGGAAGAGCTCTCCTGTGTTTAGGGACGATCGGATCAGGGGTTCTGTGCACCTGAGACCATCTTTGGTGGCTCTGGATTCCAGGAGTCCAGCTCCCAGTACTGTCCCCCGGAGACTCCTCCTCCCCTCCCTGCTTGGGTATGCGGGGGCAGGTCACCTGGGCTGAGAGAGGGAGGGGGAGAGATGAGGTAAGCAACCCTAGTCCACCTCCACCTAGGCAAGACTCTTCCGTTCTGATTCTGAAAGTGCTAGGAACAATTTCTCCTGCACAGATGAGGAGGGTTTCTGGAACAATCAGAGCATCAGTCCAAGCTGTGCCCCTGTGTTAAACCTACCGGTTTCTCAGGCCAAGAGGAGTAGAGAGGCATGTGTTTGCTACTCAAATGATGCAGGCCTGGCTTGAGTTAGTCCCATGTTACTTCCACCCCTCCCCATCAATAGCCAGTACACCCTGCTCTCATCCAGACTGGTGGTGGGTAGGTCTATGGGTGCCTCAGCTACATGCCCAGCAAGCAGCCTTGCGAGTGGTACACATGAACCTTCTCTGGGCTCGGCAGTGGGTGAGGGGCAGTTGTGAGCCCTCAGGGCCTTGGGGTATTTGGAGAGCAAGGAGGGTCCTCTCCCTGAGACTTTGAGCCTTGTGACAAGATCCCAAACATCCCTGGCTTAAGGACAAACAGGGTAATAAGAGCAGCCACAGGAAGAAGAGGACACTGGGGCTGGGGTGAGGCCTACGTGGAAGCAGGGCTAAACATGTGGGATAGGGTGTGGATGCCACCTTCCGGGCTGGCTCACCAGCCAGGAAATCCAAGGGGCTCAGAGCAAAAAGTAATTTTGCTTTAAGGGAAGGGGCCTCTTGGAGTGATAAGTGTTAAAGTCCTCATCTAGGCCTGGGAAAGCTCGCTCCAACACTCCCACAACATCCAAAATGCCAGTCTCCCCCCCCCCCCCCCCCCCCCCCCCCCCCCCCNCAGAGCAAAAAGTAATTTTGCTTTAAGGGAAGGGGCCTCTTGGAGTGATAAGTGTTAAAGTCCTCATCTAGGCCTGGGAAAGCTCGCTCCAACACTCCCACAACATCCAAAATGCCAGTCTCCCCCCCCCCCCCCCAGCACCCCTCGCCCGGTGTGTTTGCTGTGAAGTCCTGAGCAGCGCCAACAAATGAGGAGAAATGCTGCTTTGGGCTCTCTCTGTGCTGTCCCTCCTGTCTACCGGAAATCCGCATGTTCAACTCATGGGGCTTCAAAGATCGAGCCCAATCCTTCATTTTACAGGCGAGAAAAGAGACTCGGACAGAGAGCATAGCTGGCCGGAGATCCCACAGCTCACAGAGTCGATGCTGCTTTGCTTTTCTGCTGAGGCTGCTGTGGCCCCTCCCTTTCCCCTTACAGAGGCCACTGCCTGGGAAACTGGTTTCCAAGAGGCACAGGCAGAATCCCAAAAATCTCAGGCCTTTCTAAGCCCAACGTCACCCTGTCTCCCGAAGGCCTGTCACCTGAAGGCACTCCACTAAAGTGACAGTTCCCGTCGGCCTGCTAGCTCAGGGCCCCTCTGGGGGGGGGGGCGGTGGCTAGGGAGCTTTTGTGGGCCCTCCCTCAGTCGATTGTCTGTCTGTCACTCAAAAGTGAACCGGTAGGAGGAAGAGGTCAGGCTGGTTGGTGGACAGGGAGAAAGAGACCTGTCCCTCTCAGAGAAGGGTGGGGAAGATGGGGGGCAAGGCAGCTTATTCAACTGGCTCATCCCACCCCCTCTACTCCCCTTGGCTCCCCTAGGAAATTCCAGGCTTTGCTCATNAAGTGAACCGGTAGGAGGAAGAGGTCAGGCTGGTTGGTGGACAGGGAGAAAGAGACCTGTCCCTCTCAGAGAAGGGTGGGGAAGATGGGGGGCAAGGCAGCTTATTCAACTGGCTCATCCCACCCCCTCTACTCCCCTTGGCTCCCCTAGGAAATTCCAGGCTTTGCTCATTTAGGACCAGGGTAGCAACTGTCCACAAAGACCCGTCTCTTCTTGCCATGTGAAATCTTGAATCCCCACTGGAGATCTGCTCCCTTGCCCTGCCCTGTCTAGAAAGGGCTGCAAAGGCATCTAATTCAAACCTACTTGGAAAGGGGTCTCCTCGTGCCCCCCACTCTACAGGACCACCTTCTCGACACTCCTGTTCTTGCCTGTGTCCCCGCCCCCATCTGCCTCATCAGATCCCCCAGGTACCACCCACCCCCACCCCTCAGCTGTAATCCCACACAGATCCCTCCCCTCCAGAGCCCCTGTTCTCAGACTGCCCTGGCTTCCACTGTACATTGCTGTCTCCCCAGACTGTATGGTTTCCAGTCTCCCCTTGCTCCCCTTGCACACAAATCTGCCTCCCCAGATTCAACTGTTTTCAGGCTTCTCTCTCTCTCTGCCCTCTGTACACGAACTATCTCTCCAGATCCTGCTGTTTCCAGGTTCCCCCATGTTTCTCCGGTACACAAATTGGCCTCCCTGGGTTCGGCAGTTTCCAGAACCCCCTTGCTCTCTCACTAGGCAGTTCCATTTCCCTAGATTCAGCTGTTTTCAGGCTCCCCTCATTTGCCCTGTACACAGATTCCTCTCTCAGGTTCTGCTGTTTCCAGGCTCCCCGACTTCCCTTGTACACGGATCAGTCCCTAGCTTATGTTGATCCCAGCTGCCTAAGAGATTCTGTAGGTTTAAGGAGAGTGGAAAGAAAAAGAGAGTCAGAAAGAGAAGGAAGAGAAAGATTGTCATCAGGGAAACTCCTTCTCTCTCTGGTTACCCAGAGCTCTAAGCAAGTTGTACGCAGTAGACTCTGAGCCTGGGACACCCCAAATCCCTCTTCCCCGCTGCTGCCCAGGGTCTCAGCATTAAGCTAAGCCTCCTCTGGAGGGCCCCTTCTTGGAGGGGGTGCTTGTGCACACAGGAGGCAGGGCCGACAAGAGCCTTACCAAGTCTTGGGCTGTCTCTCAGCCCCAGGCCCCTGTCTCTCCCCTGCTGCTTCCTTCTTGCCTTCCTAAGCCCTCTTTGTCTCTTTCCCACCAGCTACACCTAGGCTTCTCTCAACTTATTCAGCTAGAACTTAAAGGAGACTCCAAATGCACCCTGAGGATAAAAGGTGTTCAAAGCTAGAGACCTACAATTTTTTCCTTTCATTTTTTCAGGATGGAGTAGTATTAGTCTCAGGTCCTAGAAATTCATTGTGTGCCTGGACTAGCATCCTGGCATGCTTCATCCTTGTGACATACAACATGCCCTACATCCTAATCCTCATTGGGGGGGAGGGTGGAGGCTGATGGCTCTGTTCTGCAAGGCTTTCCAGGGCTCTTACCTTCTCTGATTCACCTCAATGTTGCCCCCAAAGCTTCTCCTGGAATCTGGGGAGGTGTGTCTGTTCTCCATTGCCTTCCCCCACCCACACACCCAGTAGCCCGACCCCGGCCATTTTGTCAGTCACGATGCCCCATCTTGCTGGCTCCACCAAACATTCTGGGTTCACTGGGGAGCAAACAGGAAGGCAGGCCCACTGGGTCCAGGGCAGTGCTCTCACAGAAGAGAGAACTTTATTGAAAGTGAAGCCCACAGGTTTCCGACCTCTCTGCTTCTGCTCCCAGGACCCAGAGAGCAGCTTCAGTTTCCCCACCTGTCAAGCAGGGCTGACACACCTGCCTACCTCACAGAGGTTGGGATCGCAAAATAAATTACATATGTGAAGAAAAGAGAATTCTTTTACAGAACCTGACAAGTGTGAGTTATTTACTTGAGTCCTATTTAAAGAAACCTGTACAAGGAGCTATTTTGTATTTTGTATATAAACTCTCCTTCCTTTCTTTGAAAGGAAACAAAGTTGATGACACTCATTTATTAATTTCATTATTTAAAAAAAAACACTATTGGGGATTTCTTTGGTGGTCCAGTGATTTAGGACTCCAAATTGCCAATGCAGGGTGCGTGGGTTCGATCGCTGGTAAGGGAACTAAAATCATACATGCCCCACAGCATAGCCGAAAAATTTAAGAAGTAAAAATAAAACCACCACTATCGGAGGGAATTCCCTGGAATTGGAGTTATTGTACTTAGAAATTGTACAACCTACCTACAGACAGGTGTCAATACTCACTGAAATGTAGACTTAAAATTTGCGAATTTCAGTGTGTATAAATTAAATCTCAATAAATCTGGTTGAAAATGTGCAAAGAAAAACTGTATTGGGGTTTTGAATCCAGAAGCCCTGTTTTGTTTTAATTTCCCAGGAAGGCACTCCTTGTTGTGGGAATTCTGTGTATAAACGTTAGATTTTGATGCTCTGCAGAGAGCACAGGGATATGGGGAGGTAAGCAGGGTTTCAGGGAACCCTTACTGCTGACCCAGCTCTGTCACTTCTTGGCTCTGTGACACCGACCAAATCATCTTTTGAGCTTCACTTTCCTCAGCTGTTCATTTCTTCTCTCAGAATCACCCAACTTCCTTTTCCTATCTCAAAGTTTAGGCTTTCTTCATTGTCCGAGCCTGTCAGCTCCCTCCCCCAACTTCCAGCTGAATGGAGTCAAATCTGGGATGTTGGAGGAGAGGTCTGGTTTTGTGGACACTGTATTCATCAGTCCATTCTGAAGGAGATCAACCTGAAGCTGAAGCTCCAGTACTTTGGCCACCTCATGCAAAGAGTTGACTCATTGGAAAAGACTCTGATGCTGGGAGGGATTGGAGGCAGGAGGAGAAGGGAATGACAGAGGATCAGATGGCTGGATGGCATCACTGACTCGATGGACGTGAGTCTGAGTGAACTCCGGGAGATGGTGATGGACAGGGAGGCCTGGCGTGCTGCGATTCATGGGGTCGCAAAGAGTCGGACACGACTGAGCGACTGAACTGACTGAACTGAACTGTATTCATCAGGGGCCCTGTTTTCTAAGCATAACTGCCCCTAGTTCCTAGGGTCTCTCACCCTCTCGTCCCTGCAAGGTCCGCCCACCCCACCGACAGGGGCCACGTTCTGCTCTGTGGTGTTCCGCTCTGTGGTCGAGGGCATCTCTAGGAATGGACTGCAGAGCTCAGCTAGATCTGGTTCCTGCCGGCCTTTCCAAAGGCCTCATCTTGATCCCCGGCGGCCAGGAAGGAAGGATGTGGAGCTGGTCTTACGGCGCCACCTTCTGGACGGACCTGTGAGAGTCCATTCTACTTGCAGTCATTCAGAGAACACAGCTAATTTTTGGTTTTCAACGTTTTAGAAAAATCTCACCCGTTTCCCCATAACCAAGTTCTGATTTCTGCCCTTTCTGAGCCATTTCTCAGGAGATACTGTACCAGGAGCCCTCTAACCTTCTGAACATAGGGCTGGATCCTCTGGAGGGGTAGTGGGTTAGGTGTCCGACTCTTTGCGACCCACGAATTGTAGCCTACCAGGCTTCTCTGTCCATGGAGTTTTTCAGGCAAGAATACTCGAATGGGTTGTCATTCCTTTCTCCAGGGGATCTTCTCAACCCAGGGATCGAACTGGGTCTCCTGCATTGCAGGCAGATTCTTTACCAGCTGAGCCACCAGGGAAGCTGGAGGGATAGGGATGATCCCTAATCCATCGAGACTCAGAGCAGCTGAGGCCCGTCTCTTTCAATCATTCTGTCAGTGAACCCATGTCTCCACATATGTCCCCATATGTCCCCAACATACCCACCCCAGGAATCCCTGTCAATCACTAAGAAACTGTTGCCCGGAAGCAGGGACATTGCCTTCATGACTTTCAGAGTTTTCTTCTATCCTCAGGTTACCCTGATCGAGGGTTCATTGCAGCCAGGAGAATAAGATGTGTATTTTCAATTCCTTAAAAATCAGGTGTCTGGACAAAGAAGCAGAAGCATCATATGACATGATGTTATATGTGGAATCTAAAAAGACTTGATGCAAACGAACTTACTTACAAAACAGAAACAGTCTCACAGACNTTGCAGCCAGGAGAATAAGATGTGTATTTTCAATTCCTTAAAAATCAGGTGTCTGGACAAAGAAGCAGAAGCATCATATGACATGATGTTATATGTGGAATCTAAAAAGACTTGATGCAAACGAACTTACTTACAAAACAGAAACAGTCTCACAGACTTAGAGAATGAACTTAAAAGGTTGCCAGAGAGAAGGATGAGGGGAAGGAATAGTTAGGGAATCTGGGATGGACAGGTACAGACTGAACTGCTACATTTAAAATGAATAACCATCAAGGACCTACTTCGTAGTACAGGTAACTCCGCTCAATGTTCTGTGGAAACCAGGAACCTGGATGGGAGGGAGTTTGGGTGAGAATGGATACATATATATGTATGGCTGGATCCCTTTGCCGCTCATCTGAAATCGTCACATCATGGTTAATAATCGACTATGCTCCAATACAAAATAAGAAGTTTACTTAAAAAGTCAGATGTTGGGATAAAGAGAAATTGTGGGCCTGGTCAAAAGGAATCAGATCTGTCGTGCCATTTCTTTTTCTTTCATTTGACGTATGTTGATTTTTAGAGTGGATGTAGGTGAGGGTGATAAGGGGGCACCAAATACATAAGCTATAAAGTGGATTTATTACTTAAAAAATTTTTTATTGAGGTACAGTTGACGTATAATGTTACAGAAGTTTCAGGTGTACAACATAGTGATTCACGACTTTGAAAGATTATACTCCATTTATACTTATGAGAAAATATTGGCTGTATTCCCTGTGCTATACAATATATCTTTGTGNCTATAAAGTGGATTTATTACTTAAAAAATTTTTTATTGAGGTACAGTTGACGTATAATGTTACAGAAGTTTCAGGTGTACAACATAGTGATTCACGACTTTGAAAGATTATACTCCATTTATACTTATGAGAAAATATTGGCTGTATTCCCTGTGCTATACAATATATCTTTGTGGCTTATTTATTTTATACATAGTAATTTGTACCTATTAATTTTCTGCCCCTATTTTATTCCTCCCCCTTTTCCTCTTCCCACTGATAATAACTGGTTTATTACTTTAAATTTTTTATTATTTATTTATTTTGGCTGTGCTGGGTCTTGGTTGCTGGGTGGGCTTTCTCTAGCTGCAGAGAGCAGGGGCTGCTGTCTGGTTGTGGTGCCCAGGCTTCTCACTGCAGCAGCTTCTCTTATTGTGGAGCACATGGGCTCAGCTGTTGTGGTACACGGGCTTAGTTGCCCTGCGGTATGGGGGAAATCTTCTCAGACCTGGGATCGAACCCGTGTCCTCTGTATTGGCAGGCAGATTTTTAACCACTAGACCACCAAGGAAGTCCAGTTTATTACTTTTTAATACACCATTCAGAACATAAATGTTAAATCATTTTCCCTAACAAAACGGTCCTTTTGGAAGCCCTTTTGGGGAATGATTGCCTGCAATTATCTAAATTAATTCAAAAGCACTAACTCTTCAAACTGAGTGGACTTGATTTTTGCAAGCTGTTTGGTGACAAGATGTGCCATCAAGCTGGATGGCACTGTTTAGATAAAGAATGGAAAGGGACTATAATGAAATGACTGCCTTCTGTGGGTCTTATCCTGACCCTAAATTCTTATTTCCCTTTTCGATAAGCATTCCATATTGCTGGCAGAGTTCTTTGCTCAAAATNGACAAGATGTGCCATCAAGCTGGATGGCACTGTTTAGATAAAGAATGGAAAGGGACTATAATGAAATGACTGCCTTCTGTGGGTCTTATCCTGACCCTAAATTCTTATTTCCCTTTTCGATAAGCATTCCATATTGCTGGCAGAGTTCTTTGCTCAAAATACTGAGCTGGTATCACTTAGCTGCTTCAAAGTCTTTAATGGATCCCCATCACCTTCAGAATACAAACCAGACTCTGTAGTCCAAGAGCAGTGGGCAATGGAGTCAGACCAGCCTGGGTTTAAATCTCACCTGTGCCGTGAGGGAAACTATCCCAATTCCTGGGCCCTCAGTTGTAAAAATAAATCTAACAGTATCTACTTGGTAAGCCTGTTTTGAAGACAGTAGGATTTCTAAGGAGCACAGATTAGTCAACTCAGTAAATGGCAGTAATTAGTTAGCATGCCATTTAACACTGCCCTTGATCCCGTCACAACCTGTTTAGTGAGGAGTTTCAAGTCTCAACATATCCAGGCCTCCCCACAGAGATTCGCAGCCTCCATCCCAGCTACTTGTGCCTACCTGCAGTTCCCTAGACAGATTCTCTTCCGCTTTGCTTTGCTGACACTATTTCTCCCTTTACGGTGTCTCTTTCTCCAACTTCTTTCTGCCAAATACTACGGAACATAATCTCTTGTGTCAACATTTCTAATTGCTTTCAAGATGAACTGGAACAGCCAATTAGTAAATGTCTATTGAAATGACTTATTTCAAAAGAAACATTCTTTTACTTTTATTATTATTATATGTGTCATACTGCTTTTCTTACTGAAGAGCCTGTTCTGAGGGATAGCCCACTGGTCTGTATGTACAATATAAGGTCCACACATGTTTCACAATAACTCTCATTTCTGTAGATCCTCATTGAAGATGTTTTCCAGTTTTAGTTGATAGAGATGAGGAAGAGATTAGGAAACAGATGAGGACCATACAAATGTTGATGACAGAGTACAATCTGGCAGCCATTTGATTATTTTTTCTTTTGCCATGAAGTATGACTTACCTACAGGAAAGAACAAGTCTTAAGCACAAACTGAATTTTTAACACCATTCAGATCAAAATAAAGAACACAATTTGATTGGAAAAGGTATTTCTACCTTGAAATATCTGTCATCCCTTTTCTCCTTTCAATCCTCCACCCCACCCCACTGCCACCTCTGGACCCAATCACTTGCTTATCAGTCTCTCTCCCCTTCTTTCCCTACTGCCTGGCTCCTGGCAAACACTCAAATATTTGAGTGAACGAAAGGAATGCGCGAATATCGTTAAATGAAGGAGGCCCAGTTTGGAGTGAAAGTGAGGTCTGTAGGGTTGTGCCCAAAATGCTTTGGGTAAATGATTCAATTTTGCCTACATCAGGTTCTGGAATTAGAGAGTATCTACGAGAAATCAGGGGTAAGATTTTTTTTTCCTCTGTAGTTTAAAGGGAGATTAAGAGCACAGAAAGTTTGATCCTTAACCGGATCTCCAGCTCATCCACCANGCCTATAGGATCCCTCTCCTGTACCTGCAATTCTCGCCCTCGGGCGCGCTAGGTGCTCTGGACACAAATGCAAGGTGGGAGCTGGGCCGGTGTCTCCTCACCCCCAGTATCTGGGCCTAGCCAGGCTTGCAGCGCTCTAGTACCCAGGATATATGCCAGCATTGGATTTCCGCGGCAACTTCCCGAGCAAGCCAAGAAAAACAGGCGTGCTGTTCCTCAGTTTGTCCAGAGGAAACCTTTACGCCCTTCCCTTCTGGAGACTGAGAATGGAAAAAGTGAGTTGAAGAATACCAGTGCGGCCACCACGTGTGTCGTATCTTTTGCTCTTTTCTTCCCAAATGCACCATTTCTCTCATCGTGACTCTTTCACCCTGTCACAATCATATCTAGCCCTCCACAATCATACACCACCTTACTTGAGTTAAATCGTCTCCTTTTCCTTCACCCACTTCCTCCCCAGTCACACAACCACAAAGATACACCTAGTACTGGGCATCTGGAAGATGCCTCAGAGTGCAGAAGCACTTATCAGAACACACGTACTTCCCAGGCCAAAAGATAAAGTGACCATTTGCAAGAGACAAAAGCAAGTTTATTTGGGCTCTGGGGCCAGGGATGCCTAAGGTGTGAGTTAAGGCAACTCAGCCGGTTCTCAGTGCCCAAAGGGCAGGCCAGGGCAGGGAGAAGGGGTGACTCAGTATTGAAGCCAAATCTCTGCATTTCAAGTTCCTGGCCGCAGACCTTGGGAGTCAGTTCTGGGAAGGCATGGGTTCTAGTGTTCCCTGGGGTCTCTGTGCTTTTGCTAGAATTGAGGGAATGGTCTGGGGGCAGGAGCCTTGAATGCACAGCCTTCATTTCAGTAACGACCATTTAATTTGTTCCTTGGCAGACTGAAGAACCTGGGTAGGGCGGGGTGTGGAAGGTTGAGAGAATTACTGGGTGGAATTCAAGTGCATTAACAGTGCAGTGGCGGGTTGGGGGGATACATGTCCTGGCGATCCCAAGTCACTAGGTGGCAGCAGCTCATCTCTGCCTGCTTTAAGGGGGGGCTGGGCCATCAAGATGGAAAGAGCCGCCCAAACTGGCTGCAGCCAGCAACCAGCCCAGATGGGAGCTGGCCCAGCCTGCCCTCTGGTTCCAGCATCTGCAGCCCTGGGTGTGGCAGCAGCCTTGTCTCCCCCACACCATGCCATGCAAGCTTCCACCCGCAGTGCCACGTCCAGGCAGAGGCGGGCCCAGGCCTGAGACTTCCTGTGCCCAGACACCTCAGCAAACCCCTAGCTCTAGCTTTGGCTGGCAGTAAGTCCTCAACACCCCACCCCAAGCTGCTGCTGATGTGGCACAGCTGGCAAAGGGCTCCTGGGCAGGCTCTGCTAAAGGCCACCTGCACTCAGATGTGTTCACTTTCACATCCTGCTGTGAAACCACCTTAGCCCCACATTTACACAGATTCATGCAACTGTGCACACACCATGCGAACACAGTGCGGACCCCACCTATGTCCCTCAGATTGTCCCTCCGGCCATCAAGCCTCACTCCCACCCGAAGAAGGCTGATCCCACACTGCATGTCCCTTCCTCCTGCCCACTTCCCCTCCTCTCTCAGGGACAGCCTGGACCTGGAGTCCTCCTGTAGTTCTCAGTGAAGGTCTACCTTTCTCCTTGTTTCATCTCCCATTCACTACCTGCACATCCCTTGGTGTTTACTCAAGAATTCCATTAAAAGTGTTATGTCTTCACTCTTTCCCCCATGGAAAACAGGATGTATGCCAAGGGCTTTCCGTGCTTTAGCTCATCTACGTTTCATAATAACTCTATAAGGAGTGTCCTGTGATTATGTGAGGCCCAGAGAGGTAGAATAACTTGCGCTAGGCCACCCAGCTTGTAGGTAGTAAGGCAGAACGCTACATCCTTGGGATGACTCACACCAGTGCCCCTGTTCTTATCTGCTCTGCTCATTGCCCCTTAACCTCTTTAGCCCTGAAAGTTGCCATGCGGCTGCATTCATCTCATCAGGGTTAGGAGGAAGCAAGGAGAACGGGGAAGGGAGAGGCCGCGTGAGCATGAAGGGCAGGTACAGCAAAGGGCACCACACCTGGAGCCCCACATGGAATGGCATGGGCCCATCTCAGCGTTGGCCACTACAGCACGAGGTAGTTAGTGCCAGGGCAGGAAGCTCCATAAAAGCAGGATTAGTGTGGGCAGAGAGACCTGCGGGTAGACAGAATGGAGGTCAAGCCTGACGAGTAGGAAGTTTGGGCAGCCGGGAAACCAGTCAGGCTGTAGATCTGGAAACCTCAGCCCTGCCCCACATGCACTGTCAGATAGGACCATGGAGGGGACTGGCGGGCATGGGCTTTTCCACACTCAGGTCACTCGGGACAAGGTGCAGCCCAAACTGGCTGTGCCAGCGGTGAGAATGAGATCCCATGGTGGATTTAAGTGTCCCTTAACAACCTCAGTGTGGACCCTAAGGAGCAGGGGTGAGGGGTTAGAAGAAAACTCCTATTTGGGATCCTTTCCAGAGGCCTGAGCCCCCACACTGCCTGGGGAACAAGTGACCCAGCCATCTCCAGTGTGGGCAGCTCCTCCTGGGCTTTGACCCAACTACACCCAGCTAGGAGATAAGGTGAACTGCTGGGAAGGCATCATCATTTATTAATACCCAAGCTCCACATTACCACGGGGACCCTGGCAGCCTCCAGTGGACTGTCTCCAAGAGGTGGCCTGACACAGTCATCCCTTCCCTCCTGCATCCCTGACTTCTCTCCCTGGAAAGCCCCACTGGGTCCCCCTGGGATGCTCTGTTCTCCTCCCTTTAGCCCATCTCTGGCCAAGGCAGGTGGAGAGGGCCTACCTGGGCCACACTGTGTTCAGTCAAGCCGCTGTCATCCGCCTATGGGGGAAGCAGAATCAAGGTGGTGAGGCCAGGGCAAGGGTAGCGGGTGAAGAAAGACAGGTGAGAGAAAGGGACTTGTGGGCGGTGAGCAGATGCTGTGATCAGGGGATCCAGAACTGCATGTGTATCACTTAGGGGACGTTCTAGAGCCCTTGGAAGCCAGCATCCTCAGGGGTGTCTCTGGGACATGGTGGGTGGAGAGTGAGGGGGATTAAAAATGACAGGAAAGGCTTCATCCAGACACGAAAAGCCAAACTGGGTGGGGAGAATTCCATCTCTTCCCCTCCAAGGCCAAGTTCAAGGCAAGGCAGCCACCAGGTGTCTCTGTGAGGATTTATTTATTTCCTGTCTGTACTTCCCACCAGGGAGGATGGTGAGGTATTTGTAATTGGCCAAGGGACGAGGACAGAGATCTCTTTTACTGGCTGACATCCCTCCAAACTGCTGCTCCCCTCCTGAAGTGCATCAACCAGTGGCTGCTTCTGCTAGAGGAGCTTGGGTTCCCTTTGCCCAGACACAGGGAAGACAGGAGGTACAGAGGATGGGAAGGGGACGCTGGAGGGGATGGGAGTAAGGGGGGATGCAGGATGACTCTTACCCTAAAATTCACTTTCTGGATCACTTGCTGGGGGTCACTCTCCAGAATCACGCTACAAAGTGAGAGAGAAATGAGGAGGAAAATCAGCCCCATGCTTTCCTTGGACTCCGCTCCCTACCAAGCCCTTTGCTTCCCTGCTACATCCTGCAACATCTCCCTTCCAAGGTACTTGGCCCACCCATACTTCTCAAGCTAGAACTCTCCCTCACCATGGAGCCCTGATTCTCACATACTTTGTCATCACTGGGCAAATACTTGAGAGATCAGGCCAGGGTAGTCCAGTCTAGATTGATCAGGTTGTCAAAGCAGGGGCTCAAAAAGTGAGAGCTCTAGAAAGTTCACTTCACTTCTGGGATGAAGGGTTGGATTCAGGTGCAGTGAAGGATGAGAAGCCCCCTGGGGTCCCTATCTGGTTTCACTATTATTTTCTGCCATGGGGTTGTGCTATACATGAAGGAAATAGAACTGCAAAATCAGAATCTACCTTCCCTTTTTTTAAAAAAAAATTTCCCTTTCGACAGACCCAACTACGGAGGCATTTCTTGGCTAGTTGGCACTCTTTGATGATGCCCTGGGGGGGTGCAGGGGGGAAGAGTTGGTCACTGTGGGTGAGAAAGGGTCCACAGGAGCTGAGTGACTGCCCCTCCTCACCCAGTGAGCCTCCTATAGGGCAGAAGGAAGTGAACAAACATTTCCTGAGACCTTCTCCCAGGCTCATCACAGGGGCACTTGTAGCCCCAAGTTCCTCACCAGAGGTCCTTTAGAGCGACCATTCCAGGCCAAGGTTCAGGACCAAATGTTGCTTCCACGAATGCTTCCCTATTTTCACTGGAGGGAAAGGGGGGCAAAAACTGGGTCTTCTAGAGGTACAGATGGGAAGCTGATAAAACTTACAATCTCCCTTGTGAAGGCCCTGGCCCTCATTTTATATTTGTAACTGTGTGTGTTTCTTGAAGAAGTTCCACACCAAATTTTATATACAACTTTTATATTCCACCAAACCTGGTCTTATTTCCCTCACTGTTGGGTCCTAGCACTTAGCACAAGGCCTTGCAGCAGCAGCAGCAGGCAGTCAACAGACACAGAGGAAAGGCGGGAGGGCAGGCAAGAAGAAGCCCACAGCACCCCTTCTCCCGGGGCCCCTGCCCCCAGCAACGTGCGCCAGTGCCGCGGGAAGAGCACAATCTCTGGAAACATGCACAAGTTTAGATCTTGGCCCTGCCACCCCCTAGTCATGTGACCTTGGGCAAGTCACTTAAATCTCTGAGCCTCTGTTTTCTCATCTATTAAATGTATGTAATCACAGGCATGTGGATGTCTCACAGGTGATGCGTTTCCATTATTCTTTGCCCGAGAGCCAGAACTTCTTTTTCTCCCTGAATATTGCCCAATCCCCCCATGGAAATTCACTAACCAATCTCTGATGAGAGCTCCCAGCTTCCTAAGACTATAATCTTATACCAATAAGAGGAGATAAGATTTACTGAAGGAGAACCATGAACTCCACCTGCATCACCTCATTTAATCCCACATCCTTTGAGGCAGTTTCCTTACTGTCTCCATTTCAAAGCTGGGGTAAGTAAGGAAAATAAACAACTAGCCCAGGTCATGCATGCAGTCGATGTTGGAGTGAAACTAAGAGTGAGAGGTGTAGCTGCTGCAGGGCTCTGCCTGAATGAAGTCTTTCCAGGAAGGGCGGGTGTCTGTGCTGCCTGCTTCTCCTGACCATTGGAGAGCAAACCATTCCCGCAAAACCTTGCCTGGTCAACAGTCAGCCATAGTTTGACATCGGATTACTTTCTAGCGTGCTTGACTTTGGCTAACATTGAAGTCAACTTCCATCATCATGAGTGGGCTTGGGGGATGGGATCACAGGGAATATGCTGGAGAAAGGGAGGGAGAAGCTGGCCAGAGAGCCAACAACATGCTGGGTGCAACCTAGAGCTGAGAACCCTCAAGGCCACCTCCCACTGTGAGGGTTCCTGACCAGTCCCTTTTCCTCTCCCACTCCTTACCCGCCATCCACAATCTCATCCACCACCAGGAAGGCTCCGTCCATGTTCTCCAGCAACCAGCGCTTCTCCACGTTCTTCCTGAAAGAAGACACAGCTCTGGAACCTCCCTGTGGCATGGCCGGGAGGAGCCAGGTCCTTGCCTTAGTGAGGTGGACCCGCTTTCTCCAAAGACTGCCTCATTCCCCACACTCCAGTCTCTGCCCTCCACAAGCACAGGGAAGGAGAATGTCAAGGGGAGTGAGGGTGGCACCTGGGCAAGGGATTCCTGAGCAGAGGACGGGTCTGCTTCCTTCAGCCCCTCATGCTGAACTCTACCCATGCCGCCCCTGCCGCTTTTGGGCACTGATCCTATTTCCACCCTAAAGCACTTCAGGTACTACAGCGCTATTGTAGTTACACATGTCGACTGTAAACACTTATTTTTGGTTATCCGAGTTTGATTTACCCAGGCCACTGGTATCACTGGAGTAGATACCAGATCATTGAATGGGAACGGAGGGAAAATCACCCTGAGCGTCAAGTCAAAAAACCTTGAGTTTGAATCTTGGTTCTGATAGAAATAACCTGTAACCTCAGGCAAATCACTTAGCTTCTCCAGATTTCATCTTCTGCCCATACCATTGTTTGATTAGGGAAAGGGCAGGGGCCTTGCAGGAAGTTGCTCGGCTCCAGATTTCATCTTGTGGAGACTTAAGGAAAAAGCAGGGAACCATCTTGCCTGTGATGTACCAAGGTCTGGGGGATGGGAGCCTTGGAGGACAGGGGACCTCACTCACCTTAGCACGTGGTTCAGGGACTCAAACAGGCAGGTGAGAACAGACATGAGCATCAGCTGGTGAGGAGGAGTGGATATGGGAGGAGGAAAACAAGAGAGACTGAGGTTGAGAAGGCCAGAGGAAACTTCAGAACCTGACTGCTGGACAACTGCCCCTCTCTAGGGAGGACAAGGCTGGAGCCTGGCTGCAACTTGACCTGAGAAGGTCCCTCCCTGTGTTTGAACTGGGAAGCACTGGAGTGCCTGCTATAGGACACTGAATACATCCCTCTCCAGTGATGCATAATAGAGAGAAGCTCCCGGCAGAGGACTCCATTTCTGGTACCCAAGGAACAGAGGGGTATCATGGATATGCATTGTTCCAGAAAGAACCATTCTGAAGGCTTCCAGTTCCCCAGAGTCTAGAAGCAGGGATACCAAGGGTGAGCCGCCCAGCTTCTACCCCAGACTCCAAGCCACTCCTCCACAGAGAGACCCTCCTTGTCTCCCCAACCTCCTGAATTCACCTCGTTCTCGTAGGATGAGCCCACCACATACAGGAAGAGGTCAATGCTGCTCTTGTAGACGATGGTCATGCCCCCGAAAAATGCAATCTCACCTAGAAGAGAAATGGGGTCTCAGTTCTGGTCACTTCTGCCTGGCCCCTCCTGCCCATCTCCAGCTCTGCCCCTCTCCCTCTATTTCCTTCTTCCCAACAACACCTGCAAAGGAAATTCCAGTCCAGTCCAGTGGTTAGGACTCTGTGCTTTCATTGCCAAGGGCCCGAATTCAATCCCCAGTCTGGGAACTAAGATCTCACAAGCAGTGGCCAAACAAAAAAAGAATCCTTGCAAAGACTAGAACCCTTGGAAAGACCTGCACTAGGGACACGCCCAGTGTCCCTTTACTTCATTCCTAGCACCTGACTGCCTCATTCTGAGAAGTCAACAAACCCGGTTTAAGGCTGACCTTTCACCCACCATGTGCAATGCCTCTGACCCCCAGGTTGGCGGTGGCCTCTTCCATTGAGAGGAGTCCAGGCATGCCAGAAGCAGGTAGGTGGGAGCAGGTGGCGGTAGCGGGGGTGTGTGTGCTGGTGAACGGGAGGAGGGTGAAGGTTCACCAGAAGGGAAAAGGGAAGAGCTGGGCAGGGGAGGAAAAAGCACCTCTGAAGAAAAAGGAATGGCCTGTGGGTATGTGAGGCCGACAGGGACAGCTCTGTCCAGGCCGAGATGACAGTGTGCATCTGAGAGTTCTGTGCAAGGAAGAGGAGGACACTTACTGTCAGTTCGGCTGGTCTTGTTGAAGACATTTTTCTCAAAGGCCATCTGCTCTTTCATGGAGGGGAATGTGTCATCATAATACTAGGAGGAAGGGAAGGAGAAAAAGTGACAACCGTTCTACAGGGTCTGGCTCCTCCCTGGATGGGTGGCGGGGTGCTGGCCAAGTGGGACCCTGCTGCCATGCCCCCTCTCCTCTTGACTGCCCTCTACGCCTGTCTGCTATTTCCCCCTAAACACAAATTCTGAGCAGAGAGAGTCATAAAAAGTAGAGGAATATTGAGGCCTGCTTTTGGAGTCCTGTCCTGATTTCTTGGAGGCCTTTGTGTATTCAGCAGACGTCTGGGGCGGTCACTAGGCCACACTGTTTCTACTCTAACCTGAGTCTGCAGGAAAGAAGGCAGAGTCAGGGGCTCTTTACCACAATAATATCATACCAGCTATTTTATTATCCACCTTATATGGATGGGTAACTTCCCTGACACCTCACAGTTTAAGGGACAGAGCTGGGATGCAATGGCAGCGATGGTCTGACTTCAGACAGGATTATGGTGAAGATCCCCTGGAGAAGGAAATGGCAACCCACTCCAGTATTCCTGCTTGGGAAATCCCATGGACAGAGGAGCCTGGTGGCTACAGTCACAAGAGTTGACACGACTTAGCGACTAAACAACAATGACAACTATGGTGAAGATGACCTATCTAAGGCAGAGTTCCTGGCACACACTGCCTAAGGAAATCAATGCTGTTTTGTTGGGTTTGGTAAGACTCTCTCTCTGACTCAGTTCCTGCATTTGCACATGGATGTGATCTGCTGGGAGGAGGCCCTGGATCCTTTGGTTGCTGAGCTACCTCTGACCATCTGCTAGGGCAAGGGACAGTCAGCTCAGCTTCCATTTTCTGAACGTAGATTTTGCCACCTAGTGCCCCATCTGCAGGCAAATTAGGTCTCCCTGCCAGCCACTGTTGTGAACAGGCTCCCTGCAATGTCATGAAGACTAGAAGTTTCAGCCTAAACAGTCTAAAAAGTCTACATTGCATTTCATAGCTAGTTTAGGTGTCACAGCCCCACTATAGTTAATTGTGTTGATGGTAGATATTTATTTTTGGATTATTCTAGTTTGGTTTGTCCTGGCCATGATCACTAGCATATATACCAGATAACTGAATAGTTGGTGCAGAGAAAATCATCCTCCTGAGCTTCAAGTCAAAATCCCCGCGTTTGGATCCCTGCTCTGATATTAGTACCTGTGACTCCAGGCAACTCTAGCTTCTCTAGACTACCTTTTCCTCATTTATGAAAGAGTTGGATTAAAATCTGGTCTATAAAATCCTATCTGTTCTAAATCCTTAGTGTTTACCAAGCTGTAAAAGCAAAGCAGAGGGTACTTGTTCAGAATTGGGGGATCAGGAATCCAGGGTCCCAGGCCAGTGTAAAGGACGGTGAGAAGACATTCTGGGGAACATGAATAGAAACAGAAGAGACAGCCCCTCCCCACTTTGGGGGCCAGCATTCTGACAAGGCAGGAGGATGGACAGAATGACCTTTGGAAGGGTCTCAGCTGAGCTGCTCTGTGTTGCAGAGCCCACAGTGGGGTCTCTCCGGCCAGGTGAGTCAGCTGGGTGGGGATCTCTGGACTTGGGCCTGTGGCACAGTGTCTTCAGGGGCCCTCTGGTGAGGGTAGGAAGTTACCTTGGCCAGTAGGCGGTGTCCGTCATTATCAAGGATGAAAACGGCCTTGATAGTGTAGAGGGAAGGTTCCTGCAACTGACACGGGGGAGAGCTTTGTTGGCCCCTAAGCCAGCGCGGACCCATGTCCCTGGCTCTCCGGGATCTGCTGATCCCAGGAGTCCATCCTCAGGCCAGCGACCCCAGCCCCAAAAGTCCACAGCTGGTTCCAGCCCAACCCTATGCCACATGGACCACTCGGGTGCCCGCTCCCCTCCCAAGCAGATGTTCCACTGCAGGCCCCGGGTGGGCGCTGTGCCCATTGGGTGCAGAAGGTCCGTCCGGGCCCAAGTTCTGTCATGCACTGACTGCTCCAGAGCCCGAGTCGGAGTGTATCACAGAACCTGGGCCGGGGGGACAGCGGCGCCGAGCTCCTCTAGCGGCCCCCGGCGCCCTGGCCCGTCGGGCTCCAGAAGCACGCACGTCAGCCCGCCGCCGGGGCGGCCCCGCGCTCCCTAGCCCTCCGGGAGAGACGCAATCCAGCCCGGCCGAGCCGTCCCCGCCCGCTCCGACTGCTCCAGAACTTCGCCCACGCGGACGCCGCACCGGCCTCCTCCCGAGTCAGCGCGGAGGAACTTTTCTGCCCGCGCGGGCGCCGCCCCTCCCAGGCCGGTCCCGGCGGCACCAAGTTCCGCGGCGCCCGACCCGTGAGCTGGCGCCCCCCGGCCCCCGGCGCCGCTCGCTCCGTACCCGCAGCCCCGCGGGCTCCCCAGCTCGGGCGGGCGGCGCCGGGACCCCAGTCGGGGCGGCCGCGGCCCCCTCCCCCGGGTGCGGACGTGGCCAGGCCTCCGGCCGCTGCATTCCGCTCGCTGCCTCGCGCTGACAGCGCCGCCCCGCCCCGCCCCGCGCCCCCCGGGCCGCCGCCGCTCCTCCCCGGCGGCCGCCGGCCTCTCGCCCGCCCCTCTCAGCCCCTCCGCGCGTGTCCTTCCTTTCCCCGAGGCCCTTTCGTCTTCGCCCTCCCTCCTCTCCCTTCCCGCCCTCTCCGCCCTGCGCTCACACCCCAGCTCTCCTTCCCCTGGCTCTCCTTCCCCTCGCCCTCCTCGGCTCCTCAAAGCCCAGAGCTTGTTGAATCCTCAGTTTGTCTCAAGACCGGCCCCCTTCCCCCTCCTGCCTTCTCTCTGGCTTGTGGGTTTGGTTTGCACCGACGTCCACAGGCTGCCCTGAGGCCGTCAGAAAACACAGGCAAAGTCCAGTTTGTCTCTGGACTCCTGGTAGGTACCGTTGGCACAAACACATCAGGTCACCCTTTGGACTTCAGAGACAGGTCCTAGCAGCGGGAGCAGATGAGGACAGCTCTAGGAGAGACCCCTCTGTGCAGTAGAGTTTCTACCATGCCTGTCCTGCAACTTGGGGAAGGGAGCCATGGCGCCCGGACACCTCTGCAGACAAGGACACAATCTGAAATGAGACAGATAACCGGCAGGACAAATGGTCCACCTGTGAATGGCATCAGGCTTTGCCACGCTTTGGTTCCTTTGGCCTAGGTGGTTTAATCACTATGTCGTGTCCGACTCTTTAGAACCCAAAGACTGTAGACCCCCATGCTCTCTGCCCATGAAGTTTTCCAGGCAAGAATACAGAAGTAGGTTGTCATTTCCTTCTTCAGGACCTTCCCAACCCAGGGATTGAACTCTTGTCTCCTGCATCGGAAGCAGATTCTTTACACCTGAGCCACTGCTGCTGCTAAGTCGCTTCAGTCGTGTCCAGCTCTGTGTGACCCCATAGATGGCAGCCCACTAGGCTCCTCTATCCCTGGGATTCTCCAGGCAAGAATACTGGAGTGGGNCCCCATGCTCTCTGCCCATGAAGTTTTCCAGGCAAGAATACAGAAGTAGGTTGTCATTTCCTTCTTCAGGACCTTCCCAACCCAGGGATTGAACTCTTGTCTCCTGCATCGGAAGCAGATTCTTTACACCTGAGCCACTGCTGCTGCTAAGTCGCTTCAGTCGTGTCCAGCTCTGTGTGACCCCATAGATGGCAGCCCACTAGGCTCCTCTATCCCTGGGATTCTCCAGGCAAGAATACTGGAGTGGGTTGCCATTTCTTTCTCCAATGCATGAAAGTGACAAGTGAAAATGAAATCACTCAGTTGTGCCCGACTCCTAATGACTCCATGGACTGCAGCCTACCAGGCTTCTCTGTCCATGGGACTCTCCAGGCAAAAGTACTGGAGTGGGTCACCATTGCCTTCTCTGCCTGAGTCACTAGGGAAACCCATTAAGTATACTAGAGGGCTTTAGCTTCAGAATCCTCAAGTCTAGTGGGAAATTAACAGTACTTCAATGGTACCCCACTCCAGTACTCTTGCCTGGAAAATCCCATGGATGGAGGAGCCTGGAAGGCTGCAGTCCATGGGGTTGCTGAGAGTCCGACAGGACTGAGCAACTTCACTTTCACTTTTCACTTTCATGCATTGGAGAAGGAAATGGCAACCCACTCCAGTGTTCTTGCCTGGAGAATCCCAGGGATGGGGGAGCCTGGTGGGCTGCTGTCTATGGGGTCGCACAGAGTCGGACACGACTGAAGTGACTTAGCAGTAGCAGCAGCAGGCATTTACCTATCACTATAGTCAAAATTCTCCAAGCCAGGCTTCAACAGTATGTGAACTATGAAATTCCAGATGTTCAAGCTGGATTTAGAAAAAGCAAAGGAAAAAAAAAAAAACAAAACAAAACAGAAAAAGAAAAGGAACCAGAGATCAAATTGCCAACATCTGTTGGATCATTGAAAAAGCAAGAGAGTTCCAGAAAATATATACTTCTGCCTTTGACTGTGTGGATCACAACAAACTGTGGAAAATTCTTAAAAGAGATGGGAATACCAGACCATCTGACCTGCCTCTTGAAAAACCTATATTCAGGTCAGGAAGCAACAGTTAGAACTGGACATGGAACAACAGACTGGTTCCAAATTGGGAAAGGAGTACATCAAGGCTGTATATTGTCACCCTGCTTATTTAACTTATATGCAGAGTACATCATGGGAAATGCTGTACTGGATAAAGCACAAGCTGGAATCAAAATTGCCAGGAGAAATATCAATAACCTCAGATATGCAGATAACACTACCACTTATGGCAGAAAGTAAAGAAGAACTAAAGAGCCTCGAGATGAAAGTGAAAGAGGAGAGGGAAAAGGCTTAAAACTCAAAATTCAGAAAACTAAGATCATGGCATCCTGTCCCATCACTTCATGGCATATAGATGGGGAAACAATGGAAACAGTGACTACTTTCTTGAGCTCCAAAATCACTGCAGATGGTGACTGCAGCCATGAAATTAGAAGCTTGTTCCTTGGAAGAAAAGCTTATGACCAACCTAGACAGCATATTAAAAAGCAGAGACATTACTTTGCCAACAAGGTCTGTCTAGTCAAGGCTATGGGTTTTCCAGTAGTCATGTATGGATGTGGAAGTTGGACACAGAAAGCTGAGCACTGAAGAGTTGATGCGTTTGAACTGTGGTGTTGGAGAAGACTCTTGAGAGCCCCTTGGACAGCAAGGAGATCCAACCAGTCCATCCTAAAGGAAATCAGTCCTGAATATTCATTGGAAGGACTGATATTGAAGTTAAAACTCCAATATTTGGCCACCTGATGCGAAGAGCTGACTCATTTGAAAAGACTCTGATGCTGGGAAGGATTGAAGGTGGGAGGAGAAGGGCACGACAGAGGATGAGATGGTTGGATGGTATCACTGACTCAATGGACGTGTGTTTGAGTAAACTCCAGGAGTTGATGATGGACAGGGAGGCCTGTTGTGCTGCAGTCCATGGGATCACAAAGAGCACCTGAGCTGAACTGATAGGCATGTATTTTACAGTCAAACTCTTTAAGGTACATTATATAACTTATACCTATGAGGTAGGTGTTCTCACCCCCATTTTAAGGAAGGGATACTCAGAGTTTGTGTGATCTTTCAAGATCCTTTAGTTAATCAATAGCTGAATGGAGGTGGAACCCAGGTTTCAGATCAAGAATTTCTTCTCCACTCTTCTCTTCAGGTCGTCTTATGTTGGGTACCACACTCACTTATCCCTCGTGACTGGGGAATGAGGGTTTCCTCTGCTGAATGCTGTTTCATTTATCTCAGCTTCAATGTCATCACCAAGAGGCCCTTTCTAACAACCACTAACTCTAACTTGATAGGTCTTTGCTGTCCNAGAATTTCTTCTCCACTCTTCTCTTCAGGTCGTCTTATGTTGGGTACCACACTCACTTATCCCTCGTGACTGGGGAATGAGGGTTTCCTCTGCTGAATGCTGTTTCATTTATCTCAGCTTCAATGTCATCACCAAGAGGCCCTTTCTAACAACCACTAACTCTAACTTGATAGGTCTTTGCTGTCCCTTTGTGTCTCAGCACCCTACTTTGGTTGTACTTAATCTCTAAATACCATTTTTACTAATTTGTTTACAAACATGTGTGGTCCTTCTCTGCACCAGGTGTTATGTCCTACAGAAATAGAGATAATGTGCCTGCGGAATCCCTGGTGCCCCAAACAGGGCCTGGCACATGACAGGTTCAATGAAACCATATTTTACGTGCTGCACAAATATTTACTGAGTGTTTACCATGTGCCAGTTGCTTTTTTAGTCACTGGGACACAATAGCAGCCAAAGTAAACAAAATCCTTGCTCTCATGGAGCTTATTCAAGTATTTGTGTGTGCATGCATGCATTTCTGTGCAATGCCCACAGTACACAGATACATGAATAAAATAGTAATATTTAAATTGGTGATAAGCACTGTGTGAAGAAAGAGGCTTCCCAGGTGGCGATACCCACCTGCCAGTACAGGAGATGTTTAAGAGATGCAGGTTCGGTCCCTGGCAGGGAGATCCCCTGGAGAAGAACATGGCAACCTGCTCCAATATTCTTGCCTAGAGAATTCTCATGGACAGAGGAACTTGGTGGGGTGCAGTCCACAGGATCACAAAGAGCTGGACGTGACTGAAGTTACTTAGCATGCGTGCATACTATGAAGAAAAATTGATCTGGAAAGGGTATCTGGAATGTTAGGGGTTGGGGAGAGGCAGGGGAAATTGCCATTTTCATTAGGGTCATTTGAAGAAATCCTTCAAGTTGACACTTGAGCAAAGAGCTGAAGGAAATGAGGCGAAAAGCCACACAGACATCTGTGGAAACTTCTACTGAATGTCTTTTTATGATGCTGTAGAAGGCACACCCAGATCTTCCCTGCAGGCTACCAGACTTATAATAATGAACATTAATCAATGTATAATGGGGGTAAAGACAGTATTTAGTTTGGATTCCAGATCATCAGACGTTATGTCAATGATCATGCCAGGTCAATATGTTATTAAAAATCCTGATTTGATTATTTCCATGCTTTAATATTCTGTGACCTAGTCCATTATTAGTTCATGTTTACAAAGACAGCACCAAAAAGCCTCCGGGGCATTTTCTAATCTCTGTACAGCAGATGGTACCCACAGTGGGAGAGAGTCAGCTTGCAGAAGACAGGAGCTCCAGGAAGATCTAGGAAGACTGGGGACTTAGCAGGTGTGGCTTCCGGTAGAGAAGAGGGAGGAGTCAGTTTCAGGAGACTAGCTGAGAAGACAGAGGGGCTGGAGATGAGAGAGGAGGCTGGGGAGAGCAGCTTAGGAACCACAGAGAACCACAGAGTCCTCAGCATCACCACCTTCACCACCTGGGCTGCTATTGTTAACATCATCAGGACTGCTTTACTGATTAAGTGCCCTGGGAAATAAGTAAATCCAGAGCGCTCAGATAGAACTTTGCAAGGAGAAGATTTCTGCCAGCGATGACTCTTCAGTGAACTCTCTCAACAGAGAACCTAGGACTCCTTTCCTTCCTCTGATCCCTTTCCCTCCTCAGGGCCCCTCCATCCTGGGGCACCCCTTTAATGGGGGTTCTGTGTAAACATACAAGCTCAGTATGAACGGTGTTGGGATAATGGCCCCCACNTGCCAGCGATGACTCTTCAGTGAACTCTCTCAACAGAGAACCTAGGACTCCTTTCCTTCCTCTGATCCCTTTCCCTCCTCAGGGCCCCTCCATCCTGGGGCACCCCTTTAATGGGGGTTCTGTGTAAACATACAAGCTCAGTATGAACGGTGTTGGGATAATGGCCCCCACAGAACATCACCCCACAAGGACTTTAGTGTAAGGCTGACAGCACTTGGGAAGCATGCAAATGCATGCTAGAAAAGTTGCTGGAGAGCCTTCTCAGAATGAAGACGCCAGAGCTGGGTTCAAAAAGAAAGTGGCTTGCTGTTTCCCAGCTTTCTCCTTCCTTGGGGGTGGGGGGAGCAGGTTGTGCTAGGAGGAGGTGCTGCGCGCATCTCTAAGCTGCTGAGGTCAGGGGAGAAGCTGGACTCAGAATTGGTCCTGAAAACATGCACACATATGTCCCTGCCCTCTGGAGTCTCCAGGAGGCTAGTGATTCAAATAGGTTTCCCTCTGGGCCTTGGTTGTATCTTGGAGGTAAGACCATTCCATTTCCTCTGACTCACCCTCCTGCTGCCACATTTCAGTGCTGTCTGTCCTAGGATTTCAGCATCTGTTCTTGTGTGACAAGAAGAAACAGCTCCCTTGGGTAACAGCCTCTCTCTCTCTCTTCTTCCTGCTATAATGTCAAGAGGGGGAGGTGTGTGTGCACTGTGAGGTGTGGTTGTATGTGCTTATGGCATCCTCCAGAGAAAAAGTGAAAGCTTCCGTCCTTTTTCTGCAGGACAAATTTCCAGTTGACCGTCTAAGGACAGCTCTCGTATCTTCGACGTTTGGTTTTCTCTGGGATAATCAGGCTGTGAGGTGGGTTGGAGAGAGAGCTAGGCCAGAAAGGGACCTCACTTAGCTCTACCCATGCATGAGTGGCTTTATACACAGGGTCAGATTTTCAAACTGGGTGAATATGTATATTATCTCCATTTTATCTCAGAGGGCCCAATAGTAAGTTTTTGAATGCAGCTGAGTCTAAAACACCTACCTTTGCCACATCACAATAACACCTCACTGACTGTGACATGCCACACTGAGAGCTACACAAAGAGAATTGCCCAACACTGTTTGGGACAACATGGTGAGACATACAAGGACCACTGAACTCAGCTTCATAAAATGTTAGACCAAGATGTGAATCATCAGTGAAGCATTTTCACTGGATAGGTCCAGGACAAGAACATGTTAGGATTGAGAAAACACATCCTAAAGTCAGGTGGTGATTCTAGTCTGTGTCCATGATTAGCACTGCTGTCCTTTTCCACTCAACATGGATTCTTGCTCCAAGCTAGTGATTCTCTACTCTGGCTGCACATAAGAAATCACCTAAGGAGCTTTTACAGAATCCTGACGCCCAGGGCTGCTCTGGGAGACTCTGATTTAATTGGTTGGGGGTGGGACCTGGGCACTGATAATTTTTACAAGCTCCCCAGGTGATTCTAATGTGCAGCCAGGGTGGAGAAGCAATATTCTAAGACAGCAGTGGGAGGGGTACACAGGGAAGAGACTGGCTTGTAGAACCTCTTCTGATGGTTTAATGGTAACAAGCTTGCTAATGATGTTTACCATGTAAGAAAGGGGGCCAGATGTCTGGATTAGCTGGAGAACTAATTGATTTCCTTGCAAAACAGGGTAACATTTAGTAGTGACAGGGTGTAATCCTAAAATCTCTCAGAAGGGCTCTAAGAAAACCTCAGCATTCCCCTGAAGTTGGGGGGTGAAAAATATTTATATAGATCAACAGCATTTAAAAACATTTTTAAAGAAAGGAAACCACAAGAGAGCAGAAAGATTTGAGTTTCCCCTTAGGGGAAAAAACAATTCCTGCTATTCCAGAAGAACTCGAGCCGCAGCCAGTCTGCCCTCCCACGTGCCCTTCTCCCAGGGTTTCTTGGCAGAAGCCATCATGGCAGGATGACTGAAGGATGCCTGCGGGGTAGAGCTTTCCCCAGGGAGGAAGGTGGGTTAACACAGATATCACTGGGGCAAGGAGGGATATCCAGGGATAGCTGGCTTTTTGTATGACCCCGAATTCCTGTGCATTAGAACTAGCTTCCTGGCTTTCCACTGCCTCCTCTCCTGAGCAGCCTGGATGGAGTCTCTTCAGCAGGGCCTGGTTTGACTGGTGGCTCTCAGCCTCTCCCTCAGGGAGTGAGTGCATGCGCTCACTTTTTCCAGTGGGCTTCTCAGTCTGATTTAATGGATATACCAGGACTGATGACACATCAGCACGGGATCTTTCTTTTGCTTCTTGGGTAATTGTCCTGTTAACAGCTGTTCCAGGCAGAGAAAGGGGGGGGGGGAGGATGTGGGGGAGAGGGAGGCTTCCTGGGTGAAGGATACACCCTGGATTTTACAAGGTTAATGAGTGGGTTCTGGGAAGGAGGTTTGCACCTGCTCAGACTTGATCTGAAACTCTATAGACAGAGTGGAAGACAAGACAGTCTTTCAATCTCCACTTCCTACATAGAGTACTATTAAATATCCTGGGTGCCCACACCCTGCCAGGCCTCACCACCGGCTGCTGACACTGTCTCTACATCTCGTTTCTCCTTAGCCCTTGCAGTGGGCCAGCAATTCTTTTGTCTTTCCTTTTTTTCTTCCCCTTTTCAGTACACGCTAAGCAGAAAACTTTTTCTGACTATCCCTAGTCATTCTTTAACCAGCAAAACAGTTCCCAATTCAGCTCTCGCCCACTTTACGCTCAAATAATTATTATACACATTTAAACATAGTACTTGAAGCTGGGAGGGAAAAAAGAATGAACAGGATAGTGTGGGCAAAACAAAAGACCTCTCCACACCTCTCCCACCCCTTCTCTAAGGATAACGGGGAGCCCCTCCTATCCTCAGTGCCTGCAACTCTCTCCAGACCCAAGACCCCAGAAAGGAGAGAAAGGAAAGGAGACAATGGGCAAGAGGGCAAAACCTGTGAGTGATTAAAAAGTGACCAAGCGAATTAAGGCTTCCACAGTGATGTGAGAATATCACATGTGATGTCCCTGGTGTAGCTTTCCCAACCACAGCTGCAATTTCAGTAAACATTTATCTTGATTTCACATTACTCTTACATGTACCAATGACCTTATTTTTCATCCCAGACACCTGGTACCCTACTGTGCAGTTCAAAAGAAACTTGGAAAATACAGACAGTCCAACACATTCAATCCTGTTGGTGCTAAGGTTCCCTGACTCCCCATAGATAAAAGATTGCTCAGTTGTCTCCTCAGAACTGTGTCAAGGTTTAAATTTGTTCTCTATTTGCTATGTCAAACAGATGGCCACGCTTCGTATGCAGTCCCTCCTATCTTCTCAAAATAGTCTTGTATTTAAGCCCAGTAACTTTAGTCTAGCCTTGGTATCTTCTAATACTTTGGTTTTAAAATATTTTCTTCTCAACCCTCTTGATATATTTTTAGAGTTACTGATTTCACCTTAATTTCTCCTTCATTTTTATCCAATATTGGTCTTATTCAGGGGCTGACTGGCCATCCACTTCTTTGATAATATGCCATATCCTCCAAAACCACACCTCCTCCAAGGATTAATTTGTTTTTAACAAGAACTTTTAATCACAGGACTGCTTGAGTTTGCCTTCAATTATTCAGCAAGGTTTTTCTTTTTCTTCAGATTTTATTTATTTATTTATAGCTACCTTGTGGGCTTGTGGAATCTCAGTTCCCAATCAGGCCACTGCAGTGAAAGCCCATGTCACTAACCACTAGACCCCTGAGGAACTCCTAGCAAGTATTTATTAAGTGTCTACTATTGCAGGTACAGTTCTAGGCTTTGAAGATTCAACCATTAATGCACAAAATTCTAGTCCTCAATGAAGTTCATATTTTAGCATTTTCTGGAAGAGAAATAGTAAAACGAGAAAATGAAACATGTGCTCTCTGAATCCATCTTTGAGATGGGTAACTAGCTCAGTAGTTTTCAGAGAATTCAATGGTTATACTTCTGTATAGTGAAAATGATCTGTAATCTGTGAACCATCCCAGATTTAGCTGCCTAATTCCAAATATGTGATGGACTCGACCTCATCAAATGAGTTATCAGTTGGCCTTGTCCTTTGTTGTACAAGGACCAATGACATGCCCACCAGATTAGCAGGATCTTCTAGGGAGTCAAGAATTTGAGTCGACGCCTCTTTGTCCCACAGCTAGGAACAATGTACCACGAACTTCAACCCAGTGCTTGTCTAAAAGGGGTCTTCGCACCATGGGTCATTTACTAAACGGGCGAGGTTATCACGCTGCCACCGCAGGATAAGTGAATTAGAAACTCTGGTGTGATGCCTCAAAATGTGCAAGCTTACAAACTCNTTGAGCACGGAGCATGGGGTGGGAGTCCCATCTCACTGCAGCCTCTGCGGTGAGCTCAGGGTGGGGGCTGCCAGGCGCCTGAGTGGAACTGGGGTTGTGAGGTGGGAGGGGGCTGCTTCAGGATGGAGAAAGGGGGCTGGGCTGGGCCGCCCAGGCAGCAGCACGGGCGGGGCACCCTCCTTGGGCCCCTCGGAGCTAGCAAGGGGCCACCTTTCCAGCCTGGTTTGCTCCTTGAGAGCCAAGAGCTCCTTGGAGCCCCCTGTCCGGCTGCCCGGCACCAGCTGCCCTGGGGCTCATCTCGCAGACCATGACCCGCCTGGACCGCAGCTCTCACAGTGGTGGGGGCCATGCCAAAGGGAACCGGCCCCTTAACTCTTTGGTGGCTGGTCACCGGGTGGCCCAGCCCCCCTCTGCTCCTGGGTCCAGGGCTTCTGTTCAGGTTGGTGTGTGTGGGGAGCCTGGGGGTGGGGGAGACACCTGGGAGGTCTTAGAACTAGAGTTATGGTGGGAAAGAAATGTCTGGTCAGAGCTAGGGAGGTGGGTCTAAGCTCTAAACTAAGGACCTTTTAACATCTGAGTGGAAGGCAACAATTCAGGGTTTCTTCAGCCACATGCATGTATAGGAAATCCAAATGTCTTATTGGGGTTGTATGCTGGGTGGCAATGGGGGTGGCAGTTGGAGCAGGAACTGATCGGGAGGTGCCAGGATAGAGTGGGAGGGAGGCATTTTGGTGCCCAAGGCGGCAGTTGTGGCTGGGCGGTGATGGGGGCTATGTCCTTGAGTGGGTTGACTGATGGCAGTCAGTGAGTCCTGGGGTGTGGTAAGGGAGTGAGCACTGGTGTGAGGGGACACTGTGGGGCTGGCCTTGGCAGGGGTTGGGTGCCCAATGAGGATCATCTGACTGCCTGAGGCTCTCTGGGGATTGAGGCGGCTTGCTGGGATCAGCTGAGAGGGGCATTCTAGCAGGGATGGATCTTGAGGTGAGGCTGGGTTAAGAGTTGTGGGTGTTCATCTGTACTCCTGCCTCAGCCAGAGAAAAGGGGAATGGCTGTAGGAAGGGCTGGAGGTAGCCTGTGGTTGTCATTGGTTGCATCAGGTGGTTGCAAATGCAGGGATTTTCCTCTCCAGCCCACCCCACCCCTTTATGCAAATACAATGGCACCATAGGCTGATGCAAGCCTGGCCGCTGCGAAGCGATTCTGCTTCACAGTTCACCCTTGCTTGCCATGGCCATCTTTCTACAAACCAAGTTTTAAGGGATTCCCGTTCCCCAAATGAGAGGTGTCTTCTGCTTCGCCCTTCCTTCTTAAGTTGTGGTGAGATTGCCCTGCCTTTTGGCCTGGCTGTGTTTCTGGTCCAGATCCTAAGTGTACAGGCTAGCTCTCTTTTTGTTTTGGAGGGTGGTGTCTGGAAATAGATGAATGAATCCTTGCTGGTACGGAGGGGACAGCAGTAGAAGCTGGTAGGTGTAGATTGGGAGCGACCCCACCCAGGAGTAGTTGGAGTGATGCTTGGAGGGACTTCTGGGGGGCAGGACAGGGAGGGGCCCCAGGACCCCAAAGCTAAAGTCATGGTGCTCTGTCTTTCAGGACATAGATCTGATTGACATCCTTTGGCGACAGGATATTGACCTGGGGGCTGGGCGTGAGATTTTTGACTACAGTCATCGCCAGAAGGAGCAGGATGTGGATAAGGAACTGCGAGATGGAGCAGAGCAAGAGGACACCTGGCCAGGCGAGGGTGCAGAAGCTCTGGCACGAAACCTGCTAGTGGATGGAGAGACTGGGGAGAGCTTCCCTGCACAGGTACTCCCACCTCTGCCTACGTCTAGAAACTTCTCTGTAGAGAAGGCAGTGTGTGTCTGTGGGATGGGCCTGATTGTGTATCCTGGGTTGGGGTCTCTAAGTCACAGTGGTGGCTGAGGAAGTGGGAGTGGAAGAGCCGCAGCAGCAGTGGAGGGACCACACCTTATAAAGAGCAGCACAGGGAGGCAAAGCACCTCGTGAGTGTCTGCTGGCGTCAGAACCTTCCCGCTCGCTCTCTCCTCCCCTGGAGTTTGGGACTTGCGGCCAGCCGATAGCCTGGGGACGTAGGGAGAGTGTAGCCCTACGACCACACAAGGCCTCCTTACAGCTTTCCCTTGGAAAGGCTGGGGAAGGGGCTTTGGCCCACAGGCAGCCAAGGCCTGGGTCAGTCAGACTTAACAGTTGCTGTTGCCACAGGTGCCTGGTGGGGAGGACCAGACAGCCCTGTCCTTGGAAGAGTGCCTTAGGCTGCTGGAGGCCACCTGCCCCTTTGGGGAGAATGCTGAGGTGAGCAGGACTCTAGGGAGAGCCCACTGAGCCAGCAGGGTAGCCTGCACATGGTGTGTCTCTGCGGCTGCCTGAGGAGCCAGCTTTTGGTGCTGGCCCTGTCCTGGCTGCTGGGGGTGAATGCAGAGGAAGGAAGATACAGAGCCTTAGGCGGTAGTCTCTGGGATGAAGCAGAAGGTGGTCTTTCCTCCTCCCTTGTTAAACCTTCTGTGTTTTGCCCTAGTTTCCGGCAGACATTTCCAGCATAACAGAAGCAGTGCCTAGCGAGAGTGAGCCCCCAGGTCTTCAGAACAACCTTTTGTCTCCTCTGCTGACTGGGACAGAGTCGCCATTTGATTTGGAACAGCAGTGGCAAGATCTCATGTCCATCATGGAAATGCAGGTAGGATTATCAGAACCAGGCACAAACCTGTCGGACTTTGTGTGGAGTATCTTCGTTTCAGTTGCTTTTCCACTTCTGGGTAAAGAAGGAGTAACAGCTTTCTGATTGATAAGGAAAGTGGAGATACTGAGGTGTAACTGTCCAGGTGTCTCATTGGGGCAGTAGTGGGTGGAGTCAGGGTTGGGGTTTGGGAAAAGCAGCCTCAGGACTGAGGCTTCTAAAGCAGGCCTGCCTCCTAGGTGCATCTTCTTCCTTTCCTTCAGGCAGGTCATCACTTGGCTAGGTGTCTCCTAGATTGAGCCTTAAAACAGGCTGACATTCCTGCAGTCCTTTGCAGCCATCGTCAGGTCACTTGGCCCTCACATCATCTCGCCAGCCCTTTTTATTATTTTAAAGGTGAGGACACTGAACTCAGAGAGAGGCTGAGTGAAATGCTTCTGGTCTTCAGCAAGTGGTGCAGCTAGGCTGTCTCACTGCGGGCCCGGGTGTTCTCTTCACTGTGCTGATTTTGCAGTGTTAGGAGCTTTTTTCCTCTCCCTCCATGATGGGGGAGTCTGACCAGAGGTGACCGGAGCCCATCAGTCCTGCCTTGGGGGGAGTTCACAGGGTGGAACCCATCTCTGCCGGGCATGGTAGATCAAGTGGGGCTGGGAGCTGAGGCTGCTCCAAGCCCTACTTGATGGGCTCTGGTTTCCCATCTCTTGCATTTATACCCAGGCAGCCATGCCTGTGTTGGGTGCCTGCTAGTGTGAGCCCCCAGCCACACCAGGGGGGGAATCTGCGCAGAGTGAATGGTGACGCTCGTCTCTCCTCCCAGGCCATGGAAGTTAACACATCAACAAGTGAAATCCTGTATAATGCCCCTCCAGGAGACCCACTGAGCACCAACTACAGCCTTGCCCCCAACACTCCCATCAATCAGAATGTCAGCCTGCATCAGGCATCCCTGGGGGGCTGCAGCCAGGACTTCTCACTCTTCAGCCCGGAGGTGGAGAGCCTGCCTGTGGCCAGCAGTTCCACGCTGCTCCCGCTGGTCCCCAGCAATTCCACCAGCCTCAACTCCACCTTTGGTTCCACCAACCTGGCGGGGCTCTTCTTTCCGCCACAGCTCAATGGCACGGCCAACGACACAGCCAGCCCTGAGCTGCCTGATCCGCTGGGGGGTCTATTAGATGAAGCCATGCTGGATGAAATCAGCTTGATGGACCTGGCCATAGAAGAAGGCTTTAACCCAGTGCAGGCCTCCCAGCTCGAAGAAGAATTTGATTCTGACTCAGGCCTCTCCTTGGACTCCAGCCATAGCCCTTCCTCCCTGAGCAGCTCTGAAGGTAGCTCCTCTTCCTCCTCCTCCTCCTCTTCCTCCTCCTCTGCTTCTTCCTCAGCCTCTTCCTCCTTTTCTGAGGAAGGTGCCGTTGGCTATAGCTCTGACTCTGAGACCTTGGATCTGGAAGAGGCTGAGGGCGCTGTGGGCTACCAGCCTGAGTATTCCAAGTTCTGCCGCATGAGCTACCAGGACCCGTCTCAGCTCTCCTGCCTGCCCTACTTGGAGCACGTTGGGCACAACCACACGTACAACATGGCGCCCAGTGCCCTCGACTCTGCTGACCTGCCGCCCCCCAGCACTCTCAAGAAGGGCAGCAAGGAGAAGCAGGCCGACTTCCTGGACAAGCAGATGAGCCGGGATGAGCATCGAGCCCGAGCCATGAAGATCCCGTTCACCAACGACAAGATCATCAACCTGCCTGTGGAGGAGTTCAACGAGCTGCTGTCCAAGTACCAGCTGAGCGAGGCCCAGCTGAGCCTCATCCGTGACATCCGGCGCCGCGGCAAGAACAAGATGGCGGCGCAGAACTGCCGCAAGCGCAAGCTGGACACCATCTTGAACCTGGAGCGGGACGTGGAGGACCTGCAGCGCGATAAAGCTCGGCTGCTGCGGGAGAAGGTGGAGTTCCTCCGGTCCCTGCGGCAGATGAAGCAGAAGGTCCAGAGCCTGTACCAGGAGGTGTTTGGGCGGCTGCGGGATGAGAACGGGCGGCCCTACTCGCCTAGTCAGTACGCGCTCCAGTACGCCGGGGACGGCAGCGTCCTCCTCATCCCCCGCACCCTGGCCGACCAGCAGGCCCGGCGGCAGGAGAGGAAGCCGAAGGACCGGAGAAAGTGAGCCTGGGGAGGAAGGGGGTTGACGCTCACCGAGATGGGAACTGGAGAAGGGCTGGGCCTGGACCTGGACCTACAGCGGGGACTTTAATGCCTTCTTATCCAATAGATCTTCTCAGAGGGGATGACTGCGGGTCAGTGGACAGGAAGAGGCAGGCGCTGTCTGGTTCAGCTTCCCCCGCTGAGGGGGTAGAAGTGGCCAGACCGCCTGGGTGGACAGGGCCCTCACCCCTGCCCCTTTCCTTCAGGGGAAGGGTGGTGCTGGCATTGCTGGAGGCTGGCAGATGGGAAGGAAGGGACTTGTGAGAGGAGGGGGAGGTAGTAGAAAGTCAGTCTCATTTCCAGGAAGGAAGGAAGGGGAAGAAAAATCAAAGCGGGAAGAAAATCAAAGGGCAGGTTAAGTTGGCTCTGGCCAGGATTCCAGGCATCAGGCTTTAGGGGAGACTAGATCATTTGGTGTGAGTAAACCCCACTTCACCCCATGGGAGGGGTGGAACACGGAGTGGGTTCTGGGAGGGGCTTCGGAACTCTCCTGCCCCTGCACTTTGGCATCCCTGAAGGGGAGCTCTTGGATGATGTTTTCTGTGAGGTTTCGGTCATGGGGGAGCCACTGGGACCCGACATTGACTTGAAGAATTAGGATGAAACAGTAGACAGGCAAGGGTCAGGCCCTGTGTTGCAGCAGCCCCAGCCAAGCATGCCACTCAGCTCCCCTGCCGTCCGCCTTCCTCTGTGCCCAGTCACCCCTGAGCCGAGGCTCCCACGTCTCCACCAGAGCCTGCATGCGAATGCTGTTCTTCCTGCCCGCGTGCCCCTGCCCCTCAGCGGCTGCCTGGAGCTGTTCTGCAGCTGGGGTGCTGGGCCTGCAGCCTCCTGGGAGCTGCTCTGAGGCAGGGGGTGATGTGGAAAAGCCAGGCAGTATTCAGCACAACACTGGGAAGTGACCCTTCCCTCAGGCCTCCCCCACCAACTGGGCTTGTCACTGGAAAGACAAAAAATATGAAACCCAGCAACGATGACAAAAACTAGTCCTTTTAGAGTTTCTTGCGCTTTGATTTTTTTTTTAGGGTTTGAGCCCTGTTTCACTTAATAGGGTCTAGAATGCTTGTGTTGAGTAAAAAGGAGATACCCCAATATTCAAAGCTGCTAAATGTTCTCTTTGCCATAAAGACTCCGTGTAATCGTGTGAACACTTGGGATTTTTCTCCTCTGTCCCGAGGTCTCTGTCTGCTTTCTTTTTGGGTTTCTTTCTAGGAGAATGAGAAGTGCATGTAACAGGGGCTGAGGGTACCCCTTCCCCAAGGCTGTTGGCCACAGGCAGCTTCTCCGTACCCCAGTTTAGCAAGGGCTTCTGGTGGACTGCCTGGGGGAGGCAGAGAGGGGAGCGCCAAGGTGACCAGGTGGTTCCTCGACCCCAGTGTGTTTGCTGCCTGCTGCCGTCCCACCTCTGCCTGGGTCTAGAGCATAGTCTGCCCCAGACTGACAGGAATGAGTTCAAGTGGGGGAAGCACTGATTCTCTTCCCCACTTGGAGGGGGAGGCATTCTAACTGAGCAGTAGGGATAGAAGGCATGAGCCTGGGAAGTGCTTTTATAAATTATTTCCTAATAGATTTATTTTTAATTTATCTCTGTGACCTGCCAGGGAGAGGAGAGAGAGAGAAAGAAAGATGCTGTGAGCACATGACAAAATAAAATAAAATGAATGATTCATTCTCAAGTGCAGTTTTTCCCTATTTTGAATTTAAACTGAGTGTAAAGGAAATAGGCCCCAAGAGGAGAGCACTGACCATTGTGGCTAAGGCAAAGCTCTTATGGGAAGGTGGGTGAAGAGTGGGGTAGGTTTACAACTCAGTCTTAAATACTGCATTAAATCTTCCAAAAATGAGTTTATTACCTTTTTGTAGGGCTTGCCAGCTGCATCCTTTTAGAGGAAGAATTCAGTTTCCTTTGGCCTTGTTCTCATAGAGCTAGGCGGGTTTTGTCACATGGCCCAGCTCCTTACCTGTTCCCCTGTGGCAACTACATTTTTAACATTGACCATGTTGTTACTTCTCTGGTGGTCCCACCTGCCAGCTGGAGTGCAGTCACAGTGACGACAGTGATGATGGAAACCTGAGGGATGGACGGACCGGCACATGCCAAGCCCTTCGTTGTAACAGCAGGGCCCCAGAACTAGAGAAGCAGACAATTTGACCCTAGGGTTTAAGGCATTTGAAATCCTTTCCAGCTGAGGTGACCAGAATCTTCTCCCTCAAAAAAACAAAAGCGTATGAAGTGATGAATGCTTTAAGGTACCAGATGGTGGTTAGAACTGCCTCATGCCCATCTATGGTAGGTACTTTACAAATGCCCAAGTAATGAATGGACCACTTGGCAGTCTCTGTGAGATTATCAGACAAGGTTTTGGGCTGGAGGCTGTGTTTTCCATTATGAAGCCTGTGATCTGGAACTCCTCATGTACCACTGTGTGACCTGGTTCTGTGATGCTACAAGAGTTTATTCTGTGGGGTGGAATAGAATTCTGGGAATAAGGCTGAGCTCTTGCTTCAATTTACAATGGCTTCCCACCCCCTCCTCCCCCAACTCTAGTTAGAAGGGGTTGGTTGGTCCTATCAAGAGCTGTTTCCTAAGGCAAAAAGAGAAGGCAGCAGAGGATGAAATGGTTAGGAAGCATCACCGACTCAATGGACATGAATCATGAATTTGAGCAAACTGGGAGGGGATAGGGAAGCCTGGCGTGCTAAGTACAGGGGGTTGCAAAGAGTCGGACACAATTTAGCGACCGAACAACAACAAAACTTGACTGTAAACCAAATAAAACATTTTAAAGGGAAAAAAGGCTAAAAAATTAAGCTGGAAAAACTGATAAAAATATATAGAAAACTGTGACAAGTAAAATTCAGAGTAATGTCTTTGTATTCCTTCTAGAAATGTGTATACATATTTTTGTTTAGTACACAGGCTGTAACTAGTTTTGCAACTTTTTAAACTTTTTTTTTTTAAGATTTTAAGAGAAAAATGCCTTACCTCCCCTTTGCTAGTGTTGCTTCTGGTCTGAGAAAGTTATGTTTTGGTCACCCCCTTCCCTCATGGCCCCTTATGGAGAGATGTACAGCTGTGTCTGGGAGCTTGGTGATTAGTTGGGGCTTTGGGCCAAGTTGGTCAGCACTGCTGTGGGGCTGACCTCTTTTTGCTGTTGGCAGGTGGAGTGGGTGTTCCAGCTTCAAGGCTTTTTCTGGCAGGAAGAAGATAGGAGAACTCCAGTAAGGCCTGTGAAAGCTGTTGCACCTGAGACAGGAAGTGACACAAGGTCCTAGAGTTCACAGGGAGATGAGTAGGCCTCAGGACTAAACTTCTGGGTGTCTTTTGGGTAGGGGTCAAAAGCTTGCTTTTAGTTCTAGGCGTCAAACTGATTTTCCCACACATCTTTATGTAAGGCAGTCAAAGTAGATCCTTTTTTTTTTTTTTTTTCAGGCTATGTGGGGTCTTAGTTCCTCAATGGGTGATCCAACACTTATCCCCTGCATGGAGTCTTAATTGCTGGACCACCAGGAAAGTCCCAGATCCATTGTTTCAGTCTCTGCCCCACATAAGGTCTTACTGCTGAAACCAGGGCTATTTCAGTATCAATAAAATAGATCTTCAATAAAAATAGAAAAAAAAACACAAAAAACCCACAGAACCAAGGGGAAAAATAGAAATCTAGAGACATGCTCCAGTGTCAAGACCTGGCCTTCATAGCTGACTCCTTGCTCGTCCTGGGGAAAGCTGAACAATTAAAAATAGCCGTTGAATGAGGAGGTACTTACCATGGAGTCCTCTTAGGCTGCCTTCATCCCTGCTTTTACCACCCACAGCTACAGCAGACCTGCTCTTCAGGTCTGTTTGGCAAGTAGCTGGAAAAACAAGTGCCTTGTAGAAAAGTGTCTCCACCACCCTATTTTAACTCATCCAGTAGGGGCTGACCTAAAGCAACAGCTTCAGAAGCTCAGACTAAATACATAGTTCTAGGGCATTGATGCTATGCAGGTACTGAAAGGGGTCTGCCTTCCTGGAAGTCATTTTCACAACCCAGCGTAGACATGCTCTAGCAAAATCCATGTGTTTGATGACTGATTATGATGAGTGGTTAAGCCTTTTTTTTTTTCCTATCCCTGATCTATCTGGGAAGTGAAAGGGACTCAGACCTTCAACCTGTCATTTTGTCAGTGTACCAAGCACCCTTCTTTCACTTCCACTTCTCACGCAGAGGTGTCATTCTTTCCTCTAGTTCTGAACCTGACAGTAGAGAATGAGCATGTGGGGACTGAGGGGATAATGTGAAACTTAATGCGTGGTTTGAGTTCCAGTCCTTATTAGATCTAGGACTTTGAAAGTTCATGTCTGCCTGAAGTAGTTGAGAAACAAATCTAGTGTACAAGTTGTCGCCAGTGGAGTGATAATATGGGCCCTTGCTGAAGAGGTGTATTTTCAAAATCAGTAGGATAGAAACCCTCGCCTTCCTTTTTGAATGTGCAGACATATTAAGTCTTAAAGCTGGTTCTTTTCCAATCTAACTGTATAATGGAGTAGGCTACATGGTATTTGTTACTAATTCCAGTTACTAATTCCAAGGAAATAAAATCTAGTTCATCTGGAGAGAGGGAGAAAAGACCCAAGTGTTGGGGCTCTGCCTTTTAAACAAATTTAATGAGGCTAATTCAGTTGTCTCAACAAGCCTTCCAATCTTCAGTTAGAGGCTGAAGCAGTAACTGAAACTATAGGCCTATGTCCCAGAGCCAGGCCCCAAAGTAGCCCAGCCTGATCTGTGGCTATGCAAAACAGTAAACAGGGCAGGACTGGTCAAAGTCAACTAGGATTTTAAAATCCTCATGGCATGAACAGTAGCTTTGGTACTATCACAGACTATGCAAACCAACAAGGTCAGAATGCAGACTCAGACCTGTCGGTGAATTAACACTAGCTATTTATTAAGAAAAAGTAGTCGGCATATATTGTAAACTTAAATGCTTTAGCCTTGCCTTAGAGTTCTGCCACCTAACTGGCCTAAGCCAAAAAAAAAAAAAAAAAAAAGCCTTAGAAACATTCCTTGCTCTACTTTCTTCAAGCAGGGCCAACTATGCTTTTTATCCCAGAAGGATTTTTTTTTTTTTTCCCCCAGATTTCATTTGCTTTGAATACCCATCAGTTCACTCAAAAGGAGGTGCCCTAGGCCAAGTCGATTAAAAGTCATACAGACGAGCGAAAACAACTCTGAACTCTTTGGCTAGGGAATCACTAACTTTTAGAGAAAACCTTGTTGGACAGTCATACCAAGGTGATGTGCAGATCAGAGACTGATGGTTGTCTAAGGATCTTAAGCTCCTATATCAATCTTCTTACCACACACCAGAACATCAGGATGCTAAAAGAAAAGGTGAAGGAAGCCAAGACTGCCTTTTACTTAGTAAGCTGAATGNAAAAAAAAAAAAAAAAAAAGCCTTAGAAACATTCCTTGCTCTACTTTCTTCAAGCAGGGCCAACTATGCTTTTTATCCCAGAAGGATTTTTTTTTTTTTTCCCCCAGATTTCATTTGCTTTGAATACCCATCAGTTCACTCAAAAGGAGGTGCCCTAGGCCAAGTCGATTAAAAGTCATACAGACGAGCGAAAACAACTCTGAACTCTTTGGCTAGGGAATCACTAACTTTTAGAGAAAACCTTGTTGGACAGTCATACCAAGGTGATGTGCAGATCAGAGACTGATGGTTGTCTAAGGATCTTAAGCTCCTATATCAATCTTCTTACCACACACCAGAACATCAGGATGCTAAAAGAAAAGGTGAAGGAAGCCAAGACTGCCTTTTACTTAGTAAGCTGAATGCTGGCCTGTTAGCGGTATTTGTATTTCAATCAAATTCTAGTGGCGGGAAAACACTGAGCCTAGACTTTGATCATTCCTATCAGTTCTGAGTTTTAAATGAGAACATCTTTATGAGAAGGCTAACTTGCATGCACATCAGATTAATATGACTTGATCAGATAGATTTGATCTCCAACAGCCCAGCTCCATACATAGTTCAGGATTTGGAGCCATTGCAGAAATTTGGATTTCAGAGTTCCACCAAATTATTTTGATGCAGCAGTTTCTTCTAGCATTCCCTCTTTGTCTAAGAGGAAAATAACTATACCTTATAATACAGATTCCCAGTGTCACAAACCATAAACTGTAAATGTGTTGTGTACATATGGTCAATGCTAACTAGCCAAGGGTTAAAATCAGTTGAACTCCAGTCTGAATGAGTTCTGGAATATAAGATTACATCTGAAAATAAGTACTTAAAAACTCAACTATTAAAAATTATTTATAATTGGTAGTCAAAACTTTCAAATGCCTTTGGAAAGCAGAAAGTTACTCCTGAGCATGAGTGTTTTTGTATTTATCAACCTGAAACTAAAGGCAGTAAAGGAGCAAGGTATTTTCTCTGGACTGGCTTTCTCAGTGTCAGACAATGATTCTGTCATCAAATTAGTTAGCTCTTGTTTTTCTGTAATGGTAACTAGGGCAACAACTTAATATATCTCCTTGACTCTTGGGCTAGAGGTCTGATGATGATGTAGTTTTGTCAGAGGCAACCGACATAGTTTTTTGCACATCTGAAGACATGCTCTACGAATACTTTCTGAAAGGAGACTTAAAGTTTGTTGTGTCTGTTTTTTCCCTAACACTTTTGCATTTGTGGCTTCAACAATCACTTGAGAAGAATTTATCCTTCATTCTTAAGTCTAGAAATGTGTGTAATTGGCTTTTAAAGATAACAAAATTGTGTCCCTTCACTTCAGTTTTCATTGCATGCATTATCAATTCCAGTGTCTTCCCTGGGAAAGAATATGGTTTCTTTTCTAAAATACTTATTTTTGTCTATGCTGAGTCTTGGTTGCTATGCCCCGGCTTTCACTAGTTGTAGTGGATGGCTTACTCTCTAGTTGCTGTGCGTGGACTTCTCATTGTGATACCTTCTCGTTGCAGAGGACAGGCTCCAGAGTGCACAGGCTTAGCAGTGTGGGGAATGCACTTAAATGCCCCATGGCATTTGGATGTTCCTGGACCAGAGATAGTCCCCTTCATTTCAGGAGGATTCTTAACCACTGGACCACCAGGGAAGTCCTACACTCAGTTTACTTGGAACAAATGCTTTGAACTATTGAGTAAAGCTGAATTGATCTCAGTGGAAATCCTATTTCCCCTTTTGTAACTGACAAGAATCCAGTCCTGGGACTTGCCTGGTGGTGCAGTGGATGATCCAGAAGATTCTACATGCCACGGAGTAACTTAAGCCTGTGCACTACAAGTTCTGAGCCCATGTTCTAATAAAGCCCACACACCCCAACTACTGAGTCTGCATGCTGCAGCTACTGAAGCCTGTGCACCTAGAGCCTGTGCTGTCAACAAGTGCAGCCCCCAGCAACGAGAAGCCAATGTGCTGCAAAGAGCAGTCCCCTCTTGCCCCAACTAGAGAAAGCCCACACAAAGCAAGAAAAGACCCAGCGCAGCCAAAAGAAAAGGATCTAGTTCTGTTTGGGCTCTAGAATTATAGGCAGCAAATGATGTTAAGAAAATGGATGACATTTTAAGTCACTGATCAATCACAGGACCAATACCTGAAAAGTCTGGAGAAGTTGGCTTTAGCTAAGGTCATACAAATCTATGATAACATTAGTCAGGATCTAAAGCTAACCCCCAAATCTGTGTTTCCAAACATATCACAGTTTGGAACTGCTACCAGGTCACAGACTGCTAAACATATTTTGAGCAGAATGAAGACAGAATGATGTGACAATCTCTGTAATCGCTGTAGAAATTGTAAATGCTCAGTAAATACTAAATTAATATGGTGAGATCACTCAAAAGACTCACACCAGATACCAGATTTTCAAGCCTATAGTATTGAAAAACCATTCAAGTGTGCAGGTTGTTCCCAAAGAGGATCAATCTATAAAATAACAAAAGGCAAGGAGAGTTTCTAGCAAGACAAGACAAAAATCAAGGATTATAAATCTATATAGTTTTATTAAGACAAAAAACTGACAGTGTTGATATGAAGTTTACATTTAAACAAAAGTTTTCACAAAAACCTAACACACACCTAAAAATTACAATGGAGTTACTAAATGCAGATCAAGACGATCTCAACAACTGATGGATCTCATGACTCAAGACAGCGTTTTGGATTTTAGTTAATTCTTAGGATTAAAAAATTTGTTTTGTTTTAAAGTGAACCACTGCCCCAGTATGAAAATTTATCTTCTCCTGAGACCAGGGCTTTTGAAATCATTCAACTCTTGAACTTGTGCTGTCAGTGACTGAACCCTGCCACCAATGGTTTCAAAGTTCAAAAAACAGGCTCCAAGAGTTTTCCACCCTATGAGCACCGGCCCTTGTCTTTCCCTACTCACTTACCTCCTATACCACTCTCTGCCTTTCCCTAAACATTTCACCAGTGGCTTGGATGGAGAAGCTGATATCTGTAACTTCACAATAGGGAAAGAAAGGGTCGTCTTGTCAGTTTCATGAGTAGCACCTCTAAGACAGAATCATCTGCCTGTGTATACACTCCAGTAAGACTTTTCCTCCTCAACCAGTTTCCATCCCCCAAATGGCAGCTTTGGTAGCTTCTTATTCCTTTGTTGGGAACAGCATTAAGCTCAGGCAGGGAATACCTTGGCTTCTAAGTTTCAGGCATTCACAGCTTTTAAACAGTCTCTCACAGTCCTCATTTAGGTTGCCAATGACATTTTTTGAACGGATACAATATTCTGGACATGGAACCCAATCATCATTAGTTGTTCTTTCCTTTGTTTCACCGTTTCCCCAAATTTTAACAAAAATGATCCTAACCCATCTCCCTTCTTTCCCATCCCACCCCACCCACCCCAAATAATACACCAGTAATAGCCAAAAACTACACACATGCTACGCTGTAAAAATGCAGAGTTAACACTATCGGGAAGAAGGCTGCGTGGGTTGTGGAGATGCTCTTTGAAGATCTACAGTATCTCTTGCTCTCCCACATCCCATTCTACATTTTGTCCTTCATAGAAGGCCCTTTGCTTTTTTTAAGCAAAGTTCAGAACGGGTTGCCTTGAAACACTGACCCTCCTTCCCCTCCACCAGGATGGGTGTGCAAACTGTACAGCATGGAGCGGCTTTGAAGCCCTGGGCTGCTGTAGGGCATAGAAACTATACTGGCTCTTCAAAGGACATCTTCTCAAGCCACCTTCATGGTGTCAAGACAAGGAGAACTCCTTCTTTCCCCACTTGAAACCCACAGTCAGATGTGACAGGGGCTGGTATTCAAGAAAGTTAATTCTTATCATCTTTTTTGTCGTCATCCTCTGAGGGGTAAGAATGCCACGTCAGCCTTTCCTCATAGAAGGATATGACAACCTGCGGGCACTTGACATTGGCTTCCTTGGCAGGGACCAGATCAGCCTCATCAGAGTTCTTCCTGTAGAACAAAGCACAAGAGACTTTGAGACCAGGTGCTGGTGGTTTCCTAACATGGATCTCCTAAGAAATTGGGCTTTAAAAATATTAATTCCATGGACTTCCCTGGTGGTCCAGTGGCTAAGACTCTGAGCTCCCAGTGTAAGGGGCCCAGGTTTGATCCCTGTTTAGGGAGCTTGATCCCACATGCTACAACTAAGACCCAGAGCAGCCAAATAAATAAAAAATAAAAATATTAATTCCAGAAGTCAGGCCAGGGAAGGATGATAACATGGGGTAAGCATCATTTACTAGCAGCTTTTGGTCAAGTAATATCCTCGGGTATCTTCTCCCATTGAAAATACCCTCTTCGTCAAAAGTTAACTCTAAACCCCTGGGAATCTCTGAACACTCCTGCACATAAAAAACATGACACTCTCAGATTCTCTGAAGGAGTAAGGGAGGCTGCCATATTCCCCCCAAGCCACATCCCAGCTACTAAAACCCCATGGAGAGATCCTGGCCTGCTAACAGGATTTAATACCATGCTGGATAATAAGATTTAATACCAATCTGGCTCTGGCCAGAGCCAAAGCAGGTGGAGACTTTCTTGCTGACTCATAATCACACTGTTTAACACTACACCAAATACTATGCACACACAGATAGGCCACAACTCCCAGGTGCTTCGAAATGGTGCTTCAAAACTGGGAGGTAGAAAATTAAGGGACTGTTATGTAATTCTCTGTATTTTTCTGAATTTTAAAATGTTCTCAACAATTGAAAACCACATACATATTAGGCATAAGCTCTCTCTTCAGGTCACTGGGAACATCCTAGATGAAAGCAATAACACAGGGCAGGCAGCAGACAGATATATGTATGAGGGGATCTTTGATGAGGCATCACACCAGACTTCTGGAACCTCAGCAACACGTATACCTAAGCCACACAGCCCAGGGAAGAGTAAGCCAGTAAAGTATGTTTTTGAACAACAGATAAGAGAATGGAAGGGCAAAGAAGTATAACAGTATGGGAGCCTGAAGCAGCCTACCCCTTGGTGACAATTCAACAACAGCCTCTGAGGTAACAGTTCAGTCATTTCACTGCACAGAAAAACAACTACTTAGAGAAATGAACAAGTATCTCCATTCTCCAGGAGAAATAACTTTAAAATTAACTTGGTTTTATAATGAACATCCAATCTTAACTTGCAGTTACATTCACCTATAATCTTTACACATACTAGTGAGTCAACCAAAGGGATGTAATGTCAAGCAATAAGAAGTGCTACCATTACTCAGACTGGTCACATACAGCCACACAAAAGTATATCATAATTGGATTGAGTAACTCCTGGTATTAATTCTTTTCCTCCATATGCAGCACCTTAAAATGAACTTTTCTCCTATAGGCTAGCAATAAATAAGCTAAAAGAAGGCCAGCTTCAATAAACACCTAGGGAATGCATGGGAAAAAAAGAAGAGGTTTAGTCACCCACTCCAGTGTTCTTGCCTGGAGAACCCCAAGGACGGGGGAGCCTGGTGGGCTGCCGTCTATGGGGTCGCACAGAGTCGGACACGACTGAAGTGACTTAGCAGCAGCAGCAGCCAGCTCTGACACTGGCTTTCAGTGTTCAAGTTAGGTCTCTCTTGCCACCTTCTAAAGGAGAGAAATTAGTATAGACAAGTTTCCAAGAAGGTTCTAGACTGACAAAAGGATAAAGTCCCTAGAATAATGCTTCCTTGGCAAAGGCTTAGAATTATTCACTCCTAATTTATATTTTAAAGGCAGTGATTGAGCTCCATTTTGGGGAAAGGAGAACAAGCATTTCCAACAAGCAAGAAAAAGGGAAGAAAGTCTTCCTTTTGGACAGAGTAGAGAACTTTGGGTTAATTATAGTTCTTAAGAGTCTCAGGACAACTGCTTTCATTAAGATGTTTCATGGAGTACTACTACCACTGGTTATAGTGAAAAAAAAGCAGGCTTCTCTGTGCTTAGTAAAGGGGCCTTGCTGACCCCTGCTGGCAGACTTTGCAATTGAAAATTTGCACCAACTGGAAAGGATCTAACCAGGACAAAGAAAGAGCTTCAGAAATTCTTTCCTAACCCTGAGAAGTTAAACAGAATTTCTGATCCTGGGGCTAGCCCGATCTCTATTAAGAAGGTGGTAGAAAGGGAGGATGGTTCAATCACATTTCATTTTTTCCCTTTATTATAGAAGTGAAATGTGATTCCTTCCTGTATACACCTTTCCACTCTAGATTTTCTCCTACCTCCTTTAAAAAAGAAAAAATGGGTGAGGGGCAAAAATCCGAGAATCCTAAGGGCCCTATCTGTAACTTATGAGAGCAGGTTGGCAGTCAGGCTGAGGGTAACTATTGAAGGACTATGCCATCTTAAAGATGGCAACTAGAATTCCCAAGGTCTACCTCTTTTTTTCCTTTGGCATGGAACAGATGAGGAGAAGAAAAACAACACACAGAGCCACTGGCAGACTCACCATTTCATTAGGAACATGAGTTCTCCACTGGAGTCCGTAGCTCCAATAATCCGCTCTGGTTCCAAACCCCGGGCAAAGCCTCGTGGCTTTTCTGACTGTAAAAACCAGATGGAACAATTTTAACTCTATGGGATTGTTCTCCAGACTAAAGCTACTTCTGTTTTGATGACCATGTAATCAAATCCTTCTGCCAACATTTCACCAATTCTTTGGCTCTAAGTCACAATCAGAGTGATTATTCCATCAAGTTTTGATGTGTTTGAGGTTTCCCCACGTGTAAAAAGGGACATTCATCTCAAGCAAAATAAATGTTCACAGTTGTTTCTTCACCCTCAAAAGGCACCTTACTTTATGGTACTGAATGGATTAAAACCTGAAATGACTGACATCTCCTCACACAAATTAATACCCTTGCACTTACTTTTCTTAAACCTCAGATGTGAGTAGATTATGTGCCTTCATGAGAGAGCCCCCAGATATTTTTAAAGCATTAGACTATCTAACACTGCAAAAGGAGTGAGATCCAAGCAGCAGCAGAATAAAAGTGCTAAAATTATCTGGCTATCAGCTTCTTTGACAGCAGCATGAATTCTGGGCTAGTAAAAATTCTTATTTCACGTCTTACCTCTTCTTTCTTCTTCTTTGGTTTGCTCTCTTCCCCCTTATCTTCTGAATCAGAATCAGCTTTGCGCTTGCCTCCCTCTGATTTATCTGTCTCGTGTGCTGTTTTCTGTGACTGCAGAAACTCAGCAATGAGATCAGGGCAATCCAGGTTCTCCTCTGGTTCCCAGGTGTTATCCTCACTGAAACCAGAGGTACACGAGTCACAAAGTTAGTACACACTCCACCGAGAGGCACAGGAGGACGAGAGCTGCTGTCCTTGGAAAAGAACTAGATTCTGTCCAAGACCGAGAACTCGACAAAGCTCAAATTTCTTGGGAAGTGGTAGGGGGCTTTTTAGTATTAACACAAATCGAAAGCTGCCTCATTCAAAATAAAGTTTACTTTCTCTTTGCAAACTTGCATCAGTCTTAAGCCACACACAAAACTGCTCATCAGAAACTGGTCATGCATGATAGCATTTTGTACATGTAGATCATTTTCCTAATCAGAGTATAAGCCATGGAGGCCAAGCCAGAGTCACAATATACCCATCAGAGCACCCTATGCCCTGTACATTATCAGTCTCCCAAGAAACAGTTGGTGATCGATCGGTGAATGAAACTTACTCTGAGAACCCCTTCCACTTTAGGAGATACTCCACTTTGCCCTTTACCACTCGACGGTCTAGAACTTTTTCCACCACATATTCTTCTTCCTCTTCTTCTAGCACCTCCTCCACTTTCTTCTTGTTTTGTTTTTTCCCCATAGTGCCCGCCAGCTTTCTGGTATAAAGGATGACGCTGCTAAAATGATAAAGGAAATAAAAAGAACATTAGGGTACTCTTCTTAGGGAAATATGTAGATAAGAAAACCAGGGATATAAAAAACGACTTTAATAGGGCCCAATGATGTTATTAAATGTTATGCCTATTCATTTTCAATAGCCAAGAGTTTTCTGATTATGTTGAACTAGAAAGTTAGTTTTCTAAAACAGCTCCAATTAATCTCACAGCAAAACTTCTTTATGCCTGCACATCCACTTAAAACTTTTATACTCATTCTAAGTTTAAAAATAACTACCAATACTTCTTTATTTATGATATCTAAAGTATTACATTAATTTGAAAGAAAAGCAATCTTCCCCAAAATAAGGTCTATACATCAAACCTAATATATATATAACCTGCTGATCCATATTTTCTCCTATTCTCTGAATGTTTCTCAATTTCACCAAAGTATTAGACTTGGATTTTTACTATGGGAAATGGCTTATCCTATTTATTAGACATCTAGTTTAATTTTCCCTTCTGTATATGCATATATAATATATACAATTCTTCTGCATTGTTAAGCACCATCTCTTTTAAGTCCCCTTAAGATTTTTTTATGTGGTTTTTCTTTTCTAAGAATGCCACCATTAATTCTCATTTGTTTTTATTCTTTTTATTTCTAAGTCTGAGAAAGATTCATAAAAAACCCAGGATGACCATGAGATTCTCTAATGAATTTGGAAGTAAGCATGGGAAAAAAGATATCACAGATAACAAAACCTGTATTCTTTTGTATAATATATCATCAAGCTAGGTAACCTCTAGGGCGTCCCAGGTGGTGCTAGCGGTAAAGAACCCACCTGCCAACGCAGGAGACATGAGACATGGGTTTGATCCCTGAGTTGAGAAGATACCCTGGAGGAGGGCATGGCAACCTACTCCGGTATTCTTGCCTGGAGAATCCTATGGATAGAGGAGCCTGGTGGGCTACAGTCCACAGGTTGCAAAGAGTCAGACACAACTGAAGCGACTTAGCACACATGCACAGTAACCTCTAAGGGTTTTTCCAGTCCCCTACAAATCTGTTCTCTTTGGTCCTTCGTACAACTCTTCTAACTGCTGGGTAGGCATAAAGCTGTGTCAGTAGGTGGCGCCATAAGACACTAATACAATAAAATTGATCTACAGAACTGGCTGAAATCTACAAACTGATAGATCAGCTATCAGCAGGAACTATAGAGTCAAAAGTATGGCTGATGATACAAGACAAGAAAGTGGTTACTATCATGTTTCATGTTTATATTTAAGGCAGTGCCAATTTGGGGGTTAAACTGCTTATTTCTAGCATCCTTGGGAAAGGAGTCTTACTGAGTGAAAGTATAAACACTTCTACTACATATTTTTAAACTGGCATGTGGACAGAATATATTTAGAAAGAGCTCATCTATAGACTATATGAAATAAACCTTTCATAAAAATCAGCCTCACCATTGTGAATCAGTTACAGTATCTACAGATGTTGAATTAGTTTACATTCTGAGATATTCTCATTTCGGTACATATGAGCAATTTGGACTAGTGAAACATTTGGTTGGCTGCTGGAAAATTTTAGATGCTGCTGGAGACTGGAGATTCAAGACAGTAAGTAGTGGTCCCTGTTTTCCAGAAACTTCATGTCTGCCAATTAAAAATAAAGATACCTCTTCCACTAAAGGCATTCTGAAATTTTCACACACAAAAAGTTTTTGAGGTGCTTTTAGTGTGGTCTGTGGGAACACCCAATGCCCCTGCCCACACAGCTCAAACACACATCTATGCTGACTCTTCCTCTTCCTGTGCGTTGGCTCATTCCTCTTCTTTTACATACCAAAGATTTTGCTTTCCTCCCCTCCCCAACCCCTCTGTTTTAAAGCCACATGAGTTTCCTTCTGTTACTGAACAGACTAATCAATGCATTGAATGTCAACTTTGGCTAATTATTGGCTATTGTGCCTCTGATTCAAAGGCTGTTTCTTCTTCCCGGAAGGAAGGATTTTCAGGTTTTCAGAATTCTGATTGCCATGAGAAGTGTTATTTTATCAGGAAAGAACACAAATCTAATTTTTCTTTAGGATAAGTGCTGCAGTAGTAGCTGCTCCGAAGAACAAGTGCTACTCTTTGCAAGATTTATCATCAGTCTTTGGTTAATGTACAGAGAAAAATAAATTGACAATTACCTTTCAATAACATAGGGTTCCACAACTCCCTACATTAGTTTGGACTCAGAAATTAGAAACCACCCCCTTTCTAAACAGACAGAGAACAGTGGTTTACAGGCAACTCCAAACCAGTAACTGTCCCCTAATCAACCACCTTCTAAGCAATTAAAGTAAAGAAAAAGCAGTCTTATCACTCTGGCTTCAGAATTAAGAGCTATTTATCTGTGTTGTCTACATTAATAGCTGTATTTGTCTTACAAAAAGTCCTGCTACTGCAAAATAACAAAAGTTTACACCTCTTCTCTAGCTACTGGGAAATCTGGAGTGAGACTTTTTGATTTTCCTCTTACTTAAACTCATTGTCCCAAGAGCAACTTAAATTCTTTATATTGGAGATTCTCAGCCAGGCTTCCCAATGTGAGTTTTTTCCTTATTTATTGGTACATCTCTGGGGTCCTGAATAAGCCATTTGTCAAAATCAGGAGAGAAGTGGATTAAATACACAACTCACTCTTCCCACAAAACTAAGCACTTTCAGACAAGCCAAAGTGAAAGTGTTAGTCGCTCAGTTGTGTCCAACTCTTTGTGACCCCATGGACAATAGCCTTCCAGGGTTCTCCACTGTGGGATTTTCCAGAACACTAGAGTGAATTGCCATTTCCTTCTCTAGGGAATCTTCCTGACTCAAGGATTGAACTTGGCTCTTCCACATTGTAGGCAGACTCTTTTCTGTCTGAGCCACCAGGGAAGTCAGACAAGGCAAGATCTCCCTTAAATATTATGACAGACCAGTCATGTGCATATACTTTCCAAACTGATAATGTCAAGAGAAATCCCCTCTCCTTGAATACGGCAGTCTCCAAATACCAGCAGTAATACCTGGAAGGCGGCCTCTCAATTGGAACTGCTTGACAAGGAAATTTCAAAGTAACTCAGATCAGAGTAGGAGCACAATGGAAAAATGCCATTAGTCAATTCTGTTTGCCACTCTCTCTAAATATCCTGGCAACCAAACTATAGCATAAAAGGTGCCAAAATTAATGAACAAAGGGTCAAGATATATACCAGAAGATCACAATGTGTACACAGAGGTGAACAGTTCTAAATTAACTCAGAAATCTTAGTCCGTGGACAAGTCTTCTTAAGGCTCATCACGAAGTTTCAGACAAAAATACCTATGATCAGTTAAGCTGCTATAATTTTTACCTAAATATTAAACTGGATCTGCCACATTAAAAAAAAATGAGCTTTAACTTCTGTCTGTGCTGGGCCTTCACTGCTGCACGCAGGCTTCCTCTAGTTGAAGAGAGTGGGGGCTACTCTCTAGTTCTGGTGCACAGGTTTCTCATTGCAGTGGCTTCTCTTGTTGCAAGAGCATGGGCTCTAGGGCCCCGGGGCTTCAGTAGCTGAGGATGGCTGGTCTCAAGAGGGCTGTGGGTGCACAGGCTTAGCTGCCCCAAGGCATGTGGGGTCTTCCCTAAGCAGGGATCGAACCCATGTGCCCTGCTTTGGCAGGGGATTCTGAACCACTGGACCACAAGGGAAGTCTGATCTGCCACATTTAAAATGCCTAGAAAAATAATACTTCACATTTATATTGCACTTTACAGTTAATGTGCTACAACTCATTTGATCTTTGAAATCATCCTATAAAATAAGCCATTCAGATGTCATTGACACCTCAGAGATAACACAACAGATTTACAGGAAATAAAACTCCCAAGGTCACACAATTAAAATTACAGCACTTCAGTATGCACATTTCCTAGCAGGGCTGGGCTAATGACCCTGCCACACACAGATCTAGGAGCTAGACCAACCACAACATACTTAAAGGGAGATTTCCCTCCAGTCTATACAAGGAAAGGATCTGAGTTGATCCTCTCTACAATTTGTCATCAGTAAATAAGGAAGTGATGGACAATGATTTCTTTCAGTTAATACCTTGGAATATGTATAGGTGTTTAAAAACTACTTGGTCTTTTCCAGTGAGTCTGCTGGTGTGGAGAGCACACTCACTTGAAAAGACCCGCATGCTGGGTGGGAAAGATTGAAGGCAAAAAAAGGGGGCAGCTGAGGAAGAGATGGTTAGATAGCATCACTGACTCAATGGACATGAATTTTAGCAGACTCTGGGAGATGGTAAAGGACAGAGGAGCCCAGTGTGCTGCATCCATGGGGTCGCAACTAAGCGAATGAACAGCTGTTAATTAAATCAACAGGTGTGACAAAGTTTTGGTTTTTACGGCCCCAGGAGTCTTCTGAGTCTTTTAAATTGACAAGTGCTGTATGCTCAGTTGTTTCAGTTATGTCCAACTCTGCAACCACATGGACAGCAGCCTGCCAGGCCCCTTTGTCCATGGGATTTTCCTGGCAAGAACATTGCTAGGAAAATGGGTTGCCATTTTCTCCTCCAGGGGTTCTTCCCAACCCAAGGATCAAACTCACGTCTCCTGCATTGCAGGTAGAATCTTTGCCAATAGGGAAGCCCTGACAAGTACAGAATTTTGCATTTTTGTTGCTTAGCAAGTAGGCTACAGAGAATTTCTGAGAAAAAGCCAGTTTTAAGAACCCAAACTTGTTCTATGGTGTCCCAATGAATCTAGGGATAGTGTAAATCTGAAGCAAAGTCATGAACTCATAGCTTTCAGAGAAAACAACACAGTTGAGATTCTCCTAGACACCTCTCCACTCCTACAGCTAAGAGCTCGAAAATGGAAAGGAGTAACAACGCTGCTTGCTGGAAGAAGACAGTGAAGTATCAGACACAGGATTAGGCATTCTGTTTTTGAATATAGGCGTATCTCCAGACCTCTACAATGAGTCTCACAACTTTTCTCTTTTCCCAGTGCATATAAAATTGTTCACACTATACTGTAGTCTACTAAGCATGCAATAGCATTATGTCTAAATAACCAATACATATACCTTAAGCAAAAAATACTGCTAAAAATGCTAACCATCATTTGAACCTTCAGTAAGTCATACTCTTTTTGAGTCTTGCCTTCATGTTGATAGCTGCAGACTGATGAAGGTGGTGCATTATGAAAGATGGGGTGGTTCTGACAGTTCCTTAAAAGAAAACCATGAAGTTCTCCACATTGACTCCTTTCATAAAATGCTTTCTTTGTAGTATTCATGTTGTTTGATAGCCTTTTACCCACAGAAATTCTCTCAAAATTGGAGTCAGTCCTGTCAAACCCTGCATTGCTTTATCAAATGAGTTTGTATAATATTCTGAATCCTTTGTTGTCATTTCAACAACCTTCACAGTATCTCCACCAGTAGATTCTATCTCAAGAAATCACTTTTTTGGCTCAACCTTAGGAAGCAACTCTTCATCAGTTGAAGTTTTATTTTGAGATTGCAGTAATTTACTCTTCAGACTCCCCTTCTAATTCTCTTGCTATTTCCACTACATGTGCATTTCCTTCACTAAAGTCTTGAATTCCTCAAGGTCATCCATAAGGGCCAGGAATTAACTTCTTCCAAATTCCTATAAGTGTGATATTTTGACCTCTTCTAATGAACCACGAATGTTCTTAATGGTATCTAGAATGGTGAATCCTTTCCAGAAGGTTTTCAATTTTCTTTCCCCAGATCTATCAGAGGAGTCACTATCTATGGCTATTATAGCCTTACAAAATGTATTTCTTAAATAATAACACTTGAAAGTCAAAATGACTCCTTGATCCACTGGCTGCAGAATGATGCTGTGTTTGCAGGCATGAAAACAACATTAATCTTTTACATCTCCATTAGAGCTCTTGGGTGACCAAGTGTATTATCAATGAGCAGTAATATTTTGAAAAGAATCTTTTTTCCTGAGCAGTAGGCCTCAACAGTGGGCTTAAAATACTATAACTTTATTGTGTGCAGATCTTTTCACACCAAGTATTAGTTTTTCCATGTGAAATAAATTAAGATTTAAAATGATAAAGTTATTGTTAAGGAGATGCACTGGTCAATAGAAAAAGCTTAACAGTTTTTATCTGAAACTGGAAAACAGAATAGTCTGGAAAAAAAGGATATAAGGAAAGTACCATACATTGCTAAGACCAAAAAAAGCAGCTTTGGGGGCCATGTTGTAAACTGTGTTGTAAACAGATTAGATTTTTAAGGGCCCTAAGATTTTCAGAATGGTAAATGAGCACTGGCTTCAACTGAAAGTCACCAGCTATATTAGCCCCTATAGAGTCAGCCTATCCTTTGAAGCCAGGTATTAACCTCTCCTCTCTTGCTATGAGCTAGACGGCATCTTCTTCCAATAGAAGGTTTCATCTACACTGAAAATATGGTGTTTACTGTAGCCAACTTCATTACCTATTTTAGCTAGATCTTCTAGATCACTTGCTGTACCTTCTACATCAGCACTTGTACCACGTGCACCACCTTGCCGTTTTAAATTACAAAGACAGCTTCTTTCTTTAAATCTTACTAACCAACCTCTGCTGACTTTTCTGCAGCTACCTTACCTGTGAGGTGTTCATAGAAATGAAGAGTTAGGGCCTTCTCTGGATTAGACTTTGCCTTAAGGAAATGCTCTAACTGGTTTAATCTTCTATCCAGACCATTAAAACTTTTTACATATGAGCAAAAGGCTGTTTTGTTTTTCTTATCATTCATGTGTTCACTGGAGTAGCACTTTTAATTTCCTTCAGAAACTTCCTTTGCAGTCATAACTTGGCTAACCAGTGCCTATCTTTGGCCTTCGGCTTTTAACATGCCTTCCTCATTAAACTTAATAGTTTTTAGCCTCTAAAGTGAGTGACACAACTTTTCCTTTCACTTGAATACTCAGAGGGCATTGTAGTGTTATTAAATGATCTAATTTCAAGGAATATGGAAGCCTGGGGAGAGGAAGAGAGACTAGAACAGCTGGCAGATTAAGTTCTGCTGTCTTAAATGGGCATGGTTTGTGGCACCCCAAAACAATCACAATAGTAATATCAAAGCTCACTGGTCACAGATCACTATAACAAATTTAACAGTAATGAAAAGTTTGATGTATTGAGAGAACTGCCAAAATGTGACACAGAGACATAAAGTGAGCAGATGCTGCTGGAAAAATGGCACTGATAGACTTATTCGACAGAGTTGTCATGAACTTTTAACTTGTAAACCTTCAATTTGTAAAAAATTCAATTATCTTCAAAACACAATAAAGTGAAGTCCGAGTGAAAGGGTATGAGAAGGATCTGAGAAGACAATGTGAGCATAGCTCCTGCTTGCCATCACATACATGAATTATAAAGGGCTATCCCAGAACTTCCAAGCTGATTTCTTGCCAGCTTTCAGAAAGGTCAAACTCCAGATGTGAGGACAAGGTTAACATCTATAGACCTCTGAAACCAGACCAGCAGGGCATTTTCAGTAAATGCTAAGGTAAAACACACTGGTCTGGTGAGTCTATATTAAGAAAGCATTCACCGGAAAGCAGACCTTGAACCGAGAACTTCTACCTAAATGAGAAAGACTCACCTATGGAATCTACAAATACAAAAGTCTACATCCCGGGAGCCAAAAAATAGAGTATGTGTATTATTTTTTAAAATATTTTGTTTTTCTAATTGTAATTAACATATGTATTTATACTCAATTACAAAATTACTTAATGTAGGAAATCAGTTTCCTTCCTCAAAATCTTTGTCCTTCTACATGTAAAATGACCCAGATGTACATATGTGAAAATAGATGTTACAGTTCTATAATTTGCCTTTTAATATAATGTATCTCTGACATTGTTCCATAAAGATCTCCATTCTTAAGCTGCACAGTATTCCATATTATATGGACACACCATACTCTTAACCATTCACCTAGTGATGAAAATTTTTTTCCTTTTTTTATTATTGCAAACAGTGTTGCTTTGATCATGGATTCCCATCTTTAAAAACTCCTTAGGCGATCTGATGCACATTCTGGGAAAAAAGCCACTACTACAAGAGGATTGACAGAAACTACATTCCTCAGTAAAATTACATAATTATTGAAAACATAAATCAATTCTTATACTTAGCAAAAAGGTAGGTGAACATTTTACTTCCTCCATAAAGCCCATTATTCCAGCCCATTTAGAATAAGGCTGGAACAGTAAGTGGTAACTGATGTTCTTGAAAACAAAACCTCTATATCATCTTCAACAGCATTCACTCTAGACTTTTTCTCTTCTAGCAATGAAACTGGAAGAGTACTGCTTGAAGACTCCTTATAATTCCTCTAAGCAGATGAAAGCTAGCTAGTATGAGTACCAGAAGCATATCTTTCCTGTCCTCGATCTCTCAGAACTATGCCCATAGGCATTATGTGTATTTACTGCATACTCAGTTTCCTTATCTGTGAAATAGGTGTAATAACTCCATGGAATTCCTCTGGGGTAAGCTTTTTATGACCTTCTGGCATTCATTATCTATTTACATATTTGCACCTATGTTCTACTTCATTAATTATTTACTGCTTTAAGCATAACTCTGAAATCCAGTGCAATGGGAACTTGGTGAGAAAATACCATTTCCCCTCCCATGTATAGGGCTGAAATTCATGGCTAGGCTTTTCAAAACATCAGAGCAGCTCCAGAACACACTCAAGAAGGACCCAGATCTGACTGAAAAGAATGACCAGTAATTACAAAAACAGAAACCAAGCTCTCATTTCTGGAATACTGAGAGAGAAGAGCAGCCAGAAACTGAGAAATCACATGTCATACACCTGAAGTGTAGAAATTCCTTATGTTCTTTCTTTTATCCCATCCAGGCAGAAAAATAAAGACCTTGTAGTAAATGGCAAAAGGAATCTATCTTCCTACAAAGATAGATAGGTGAGGAAAAAAGGAAGTAAATTCTGGATACAAACAATGGAAAATTTCAACAGAATTATTTGCAAAAGGAATTTTAAGATTTCTGAAGAAACTACATAAATACCAAAAGTCAGTTTTAATGATTTATATGGTAAAGTTCTATAATAAACTTCAGAGATTATGATTTCTGGCTCTGATTTTACAGATATACTTTTTAAAAAGGTCAATTACTCAATTAAATGAATGGTCTAAGAATTCATGTAGCTTTTACTGAGTTCAGGACAAAATTATGACATTGATTTCTCTCTATTCATACTCTGTATCTGGTCTCTTGATTTTTTTATCTTAAATATCTTTTAACTTATACATTTGTCTAGTCCCACTACTACCATCCTACTCCAGGTAACCACCATCTCCTGCCCGGGGAACTCCTAACCCAATTCATTCTCAACAGCAGCCACTGATGTAAAAAATGAAGACCTCCATACCACTATCTGCAGGCATTTGAACTGAAGACCACTGCGTCTTACCCTATCAATCATGATTACCTTGCCCTTTGCCCCATTCTCCACTTAACCACTTCCCTTAACTAAAATGCCCTCATAAGAAGCATCCTCAAAGCCCCAGACTAAGTTTAGATTAACTCTTCCTGTGAACATACTCCTACATCATCTACTGTGCGTCTATTATGTGTGAGACACTAGAAAAATGGGGAGAACAGCACAAACAAAATTCCTGGTCTCTTAGAGTTTATATTCTAATGTGGACAAATAAGTGAGCATGAGTGGGAGTGTATGCACGCATGTGTCTGCAGAGTAGGGCTCAGACAAGAAGGAAGAAAACATCACTGGGACTTCCCTAGTGGTGCAGTGGTTAAGATCTCGCCTTCCAATGCAGAGGGTGTGGGTTATTGTCAGGGAGCTAAGATTCCACATGCTTTACCACCAAAACATAAAACAGAAGCATTACTGTAACAAATTCAATAAAGATTTTAAGGAGACGACTTGGCAAAACTCAGAAAAATATACCAAATTTAGAGAACAATGGGTTCAAAGCCCTAGGGTGAGAAGAGCTTGCTTTATCTGAGGAACAGAAGTGTGGCCAGGTAGAAAGAGCTAGACTGAGGGAGGAGCAGGCAAGAACCAGCTGATCATTACTGTGTATTTCATGCCCCACTTCTTTCCTTCTTCATCTAGCTCCTTTTTCCATTCCATGTTTTCCTTACCTGTCTTTTGCCTCCAGCTTAGGTTCAAGGCCTAGTCAGTTAATGGCATAAAAGTTAATGGCTACAGCTCTACTAGCTTTTAATACTATCTATTAAAAAAACAAATCAAAACAATAAGCATTTACTAAGAGCCTGGGTGGGAAAAGGTAACCAATTCATTCCAGCTAAAGCACTGAAAGCCTCTGAAAGTTCCACATCACAGGAACCCCTTTGACAGAGGCAAATGGAACTGTTGGACTAGGGTAGCAGGATCTGCAGACTCACAGAAGTACAGGCTTTTGAAAATGCCATAAAAGTTAGTAATAACATATAAATTTTGCTGAATACTGAACACTTAATGCTTAGAAAGGCAGTTAATTCAACTCTCACAACAAACACTATTAAGTCCATTTCAGGAAACTAAGACTTTCTGAAGCATAGGAAAATTCCCAAAGTCTCCCAATGGTAAGACAGAACCAGAACTGTAAGATTAAAAACATACAAAAAAGTACAAAAGCAACTTAAGTTCATTTTCATTTCAACAGAATAAATAACAGGAGTATGTAATAATTAGCAAAAGAAATGTAAGCAAGAATAAGTAGCCACAAAAGTATTATAGGGGTTTAGAAAAATAAATAGCTAGGGTGCACTAGAGGTTTTGAAAAGTCAGGATTTGAGGTAAGGCTCCAACAGCATTTGAAAAGCTGGACTGGAGGGAGGCAATTTAAGCCCAGGGAACTATTGTTAACAAATGCAATGAGGCACTTCTGAGGTAGGCAGGGTGTAAACCATCTTGGGTGGGAGTAGACGGAATAGGAAAGCAGCAGGTAACTGCTAAAAAATTTTCTGCAAAGTCTCCTCCTCCTTCCTTAGAAAGGCCAAACTCCTCAGTATAACATCTAACACCCTTTAGATTCACCTATTTCATACTCCCACTTCCCTCACAAATCTTACATTCCTGTCAAAACAGAAAACTATAACCTGAACATACCCTGCACGCTTCCTCCATGCATGGATTTGCTCTTTACTTAGAAGTGTGTGTGTGTGTGTGTGCGCGCACACTCAGTGTGTCCAACTGTTTGCAACCCTATGGACTGCGGCCTGCCAGGCTCTTCTGTCCATGGAATTTTCCAGGCAAGAATACTGGAGTGGGTTGCTATTATCCTGTCCAAAACTAGTCGTCAAAATCCTACCCATCCTTCAAGAACTAGCGCAAATGCTACTTCTTCCATCACATATACCCAACTTAGCCAAGGATTATTTCTCTTTTTCTTGTAATTACCAAAGCATTTTGTTTTTATTTTCACTCAGACACTCAATTAAAGGTATGTCTGGACCTGGCATACGGTGCCGAACCTCATATGGGCAATAAGAATGGATGTCTCAGAATCAAGATAACCAAGGAACAGAGGTTGAAAGCTCTTAGCTTTTCAGAGAAAGCTAAGCAAGCAAATTGGATTATGATCAATAGCATTACCAGACATTGAAAGGCAGGTGAAGGCATGTATAGAACATTCAATTTGTAGTCCTTCTGACTCATGTTTCTAAATGCTTTTAGTTCGTCCGTTAGCTGTAGCTGTTTGTGAGGCAAATGCTTTCCAGATGGAAAACTTTACTGAGCAAAAAACAAGAATTTGTGCCACATACCCGGTGAGCAGGACTTTCATTTTTAAAGGAACCCCTGTCCTCATATTTTGGTATCTAGGGCTAGAATATCAGTGTGAAAATAAAATTAGAATTTTATCTGAGATGTGTCCAAAACTTTGGCTAACTCCTTTTCATTGTGCTGATGTAAATACAACTATATATATATATATATGCCAAAGGGATCTGTAATTAACAGGACACAATGATACCAGAAGCAAATCTTTTAGTTTAAAATGAAATAAAAGTGATTAGAAAGCAAGACCAGAATTATGACTAAGTTGGAATTAAAAGCAGAGACCAAAGAATTCATAGATAACAAAACAAAATCAGAATAATGACACTAACTTCTCAAATACCACAATTGTTAAGCTTTCAATGTGTTACCTACTATTAAAGAAAGGCACAACTTCACAGACAAATTAGGCCATCCTCTCTTGGTCAGCAAATCACAAAAGCTTAAAGGCAGTAACTCAAATACTTACACCATCAGAATTTTGTCCTTATTCAGATAACCTCTCCAATTAACCTTGGAAAGACTATTCAAGTTTTCAATAGACATTGCTATTGAGAAATACTTAGCTCCATACAAAGGACACAAAATTTTCAAAATACTTACATAACAGAAAATATTCAAAGTACTTTATAGCTTGCTGTTGAAACCCAGATCCTGAGTGCTCTCCTAGTCCTGGCTTAGGGTATTTAAAACTGCCACTTACACAATCTGCATACCTTTTCTGTATTTAATACCTGGGTGACTATATTAAAAACGGAGGCTAAGGCAAGAATGCCAAGGGCAACAGTTTTACTCTGCCAAATGTCATAGAACAAAAACAGGCAAATTGATTACATAAATGCACAGTGAGTCATTCTGCTAACACAGGGAATTCTCAGAAAGATCTCAAAGCCCTATCCATTCATTCAACAATATGAATGAACTGTGTTAGTCTTGGATGAACCAGAGGCATGGCTCAGCCTATATGAACCCATAAACTAGCCATTAGCATCTTATTTAAAAAACTACCCAGGAAAATAAAAGTATGATGCAAAAATTCATCAAATACAACGGAAAATCTGTTATACCATTAGAGACAGTATATGAAAAGGGAAGATTTCATTGGTAAACTACTAGAAAATGACAAAAATGCATCACTTCTCTTTAAGTGGTGTGAATTGAAAAAGAAATATTTTCCTAGTCTCTAAAATGGGCACCAGAAGATAGAATGGTTGCTTCCTTTCTTTAGATGATGATAAAAATATTAGTATCCTGTAGTCAAACTGCAGGATAGGGTATTCTTTCTCGGTCTCCTTTAATCAAGAAGCTAGAAGCACAAAGCTATATATTTACATTTTTAATGGGGGAAAAAAAAAAAAAAACTTAGGCTACAGCAGCCAATGAAGAAAACTGCACCACAGAGAAAATTGTAAAGGACTGAAGAGTCTGAACTGCCCTAAAGCTTTATCAAGGAGTGGCCGATTCTAACAATGTGCTCTTCAATCATATCACTTTCCATATAAATATCTGTAAGCACTTTGGAACACAGACACTAATTTCCCAACTGTATTCCTGCAGCCATTCCAAAATCTTGGACCGTTTAAAACTATTCCAAAATGCCGACCTGATTCTTAACACAATTGAGAAGGGTAGCTTAACTCCCCCGGCCAGAGGTTCTGGTATAACTGATCTTGTAAATGCCACCTCAACAGAGTCGAACCAGTACATGTCTGAATGCAACAGCAATCCAAGAAAAACCTTCATCTGAAGTTCTGAAAAAGGGGTAAAGTAAATGCTCCCTTCGTGTTCAAATTTTCTAGCAAGGACAAGCTGGCTAAAAAACTTAAGAGCTCAAGGAAAAAAATCTCACAATCTCATGAACTTTTCCACGTTCTCTCTCCACTTCTCACACCTCAGTCTCTCACTAACTTCATTCCTTAAATATGAACTCATCTACACATTTCTACAATTTCACTGCCTTTTGTGACCAGCAACAATCCCAAATAAAAACTTATGTAATTAATTACGAATTAAAGCAGGAGTTGCACTGGGACCTTTTAACTCCTTAAAGGAAACACGGAGTGAAGGAAGGCAGTAGAAAACCTGGAAAAGATAATAAAATGCGTTCCATCTTTTCTTCACACATTATTCTTACAGCCGATCAACCAGGAAGCAAGCGGTGGCCAGTTTTTCCCTTTTCTTGTGCAAGCCTCATAGAAAAGCTCTCGGGACCTCCGCCCACTTTTTAGTTTCTCCCCGCCNACACTGACCCTCCTTACCCTCCACCAGGATGGGTGTGCAAACTGTACAGCATGGAGCGGCTTTGAAGCCCTGGGCTGCTGTAGGGCATAGAAACTATACTGGCTCTTCAAAGGACATCTTCTCAAGCCACCTTCATGGTGTCAAGACAAGGAGAACTCCTTCTTTCCCCACTTGAAACCCACAGTCAGATGTGACAGGGGCTAGTATTCAAGAAAGTTAATTCTTATCATCTTTTTTTGTCGTCATCCTCTGAGGGGTAAGAATGCCACGTCAGCCTTTCCTCATAGAAGGATATGACAACCTGCGGGCACTTGACGTTGGCTTCCTTGGCAGGGACCAGATCAGCCTCATCAGAGTTCTTCCATTTCATTAGGAACATGAGTTCTCCCCTGGAGTCCGTAGCTCCAATAATCCGCTCTGGTTCCAAACCCCCGGCAAAGCCTCGTGGCTTTTCTGACTCTTCTTTCTTCTTCTTTGGTTTGCTCTCTTCCCCTTTATCTTCTGAATCAGAATCAGCTTTGCGCTTGCCTCCCTCTGATTTATCTGTCTCGTGTGCTGTTTTCTGTGACTGCAGAAACTCAGCGATGAGGTCAGGGCAATCCAGGTTCTCTTCTGGTTCCCAGGTGTTATCCTCATCTGATAACCCCTTCCACTTTAGGAGATACTCCACTTTGCCCTTTACCACTCGATGGTCTAGAACTTTTTCCACCACATAGTCTTCTTCCTCTTCTTCTAGCACCTCTTCCACTTTCTTCTTGTTTTGTTTTTTCCCCATAGTGCCCGCCAGCTTTCTGGTATAAAGGATGACGCTGCTCAGAGCAGCGCCCACAAGCCCGAGAGGAATCGGCGCCGCGCTACTGGCGGGTATTGTCCGGCCGGCCGGGGGAGTGGCGACCAGAAAAGCAACAAGCCGGGTGACCACTGTCGAGCCCCCTCACTGAAGCGGCGTACCGCAGGCCCCTGCCAACGGCCCTCCCCTCAGACGAACAAAAGAGCCTCCAATGGTGACTTTTAATATAGCCCTACTGGAGTACATGTTCTACTTCTGTCTCCCCATCAGGGTCAAGTGCCTACATAACCCAGCAAAGGTGTGTTGAGTGAATGAATACATGGGTAAATAAATACTGATATCAGATGAGATGTTCTCCATCTATTTTTATGAGCATTTTTATCGCCTTTCAATAAAGAAACGGCATCAAATGTTCTCAAAGTTTAAAAAATTATGCATAAGAAGCACTTACACACGGGAAAAGTGAAAAAAAGCATAAAATCCTCTTTAAACTGGACTGTATACATAGAGCCAGACATGTGAAGTCAAGTGGGCCTTAGGAAGCATCACTATGAGCAAACCTAGTGGAGGTGATGGAATTCCAGTGGAGATATTTCAAATCCTAAAAGATGATGCAGTGAAAGTGCTGCACTCAGTATCCCAGCAAATTTGGAAAACTCAACAGTGGCCACAGGACCCGAAAAGATCAGTTTTCATTCCAATCCCAAAGACAGTGCCAAAGACTGCTCAAACTGTCGCATAATTGCACTCATCTAACACACTAGTAAAGTAATGCTCAAAATTCTTCAAGCCAGGTTTCAGCAATACGTGAACTGTGAACTTGCAGATATTCAAGCTGGTTTTAGAAAAGGCAGGGGAACCAGAGATCAAATTGCCAGCATCTGCTGGATCATCAAAAAAGCAAAAGAGTTCCAGAAAAACATCTATTTCTGCTTTATTGACTATGCCAAAGCCTTTGATTTTGTGGATCATAATAAACTGTGGAAAATTCTGAAAGAGATGGGAATACTAGACCACCTGACTTGCCTCTTGAGAAATCTGTATGCAGGTCAGGAAGCAACAACTAGAACTGGATATGGACCAACAGACTGGTTCCAAATAGGAAAAGGAGTATGTTAAGACTATATATTGTCACCCTGCTTATTTAACTTATATGCAGAGTACATCATGAGAAATGCTGGGCTGGAAGAAGCACAAGCTGGAATCAAGATTTCCAGGAGAAATATCAATAACCTCAGATATGCAGATACACACCACCCTTATGGCAGAAAGTGAAGAACTAAAGAGCCTCTTGATGAAAGTGAAAGAGGAGAGTGAAAACGTTGGCTTAAAACTCAACATTCAGAAAACTGAGATCATGGCATCTAGTCCCATCACATCATGGGAAATAGGTGGGGAAACAGTGGAAACAGTGGCTGACTTTATTTTTTTTGGCTCCCAAATCACTGCAGATGGTGACTGCAGCCATGAAACTAAAAGGCACTTACTCCTTGGAAGGAAAGTTATGACCAACCTCAGTTCAGTTCAGTCCAGTCACTCAGTCGTGTCCGACTCTTTGCAACCCTGCACACCAGGCCTCCCTGTCCATCACCAACTCCCAGAGTCCACCCAAACTCAAGTCCATTGAGTCGGTGATACCATCCAACCAACTCATCCTCTGTCATCCCCCTTTCCTCCCACCTTCAATCTTTCCCAGCATCAGGGTCTTTTCCAATGAGTCAGCTCTTCGCATCAGGTGGCCAGTGGTCATGTATGGATGTGAGAGTTGGATTATAAAGAAAGCTGAGCGCTGAAGAATTGATGCTTTTGAACTGCAGTGGTGTGGAAGACTCTTGAGAGTCCCTTGGACTGCAAGGAGATCCAATCAGTCCATCCTAAAGGAGATCAGTCCTGGGTGTTCATTGGAAGGACTGATGCTAAAGCTGAAACTCCAGTACCTTGGCCAACTGATGGGAAGAGCTGACTCACTGGAAAAGACCCTGATGCTGTGAAAGATTGAAGGCAGGAGGAGAAGGGGATGACTGAGGATGAGTTGGTTGGATGGTATCACCGACTCAATGGGGTTGAGGTTGGGTGGACTCCGGGAGTTGATGATGGACAGGGAGGCCTGGTGTGCTGCAGCTCTTGGGGTCGCAAAGACTTGGACAGAACTGAGTGACTGAACTGAACTGTACGCATGGGAAATTCGGATTATAGAGTGAACACAGAATTATGAGCTTTAAAAGAAGGGACTGGCACAATGGTTCAGATCTCAGGTCAGTAACACAAAACTGTGACTTTTCTTCAATTTCTAGGTGACTGAAAAGATACATTCTGGTAGATTTGAGAGTATAGTCAGTGTTCTCCAGTGTACTATTCAGTGTAGAAGCTAAAAGCAGAGAGCTAGCAGCTGAGTGTGAGCTGGCGGATCATCAAGATTCCGTGTGGGTTGGACAAGCAGTGTAGAATTTTCTTATCTTTGTAGGAGACAACCATGCTGAAAGGGATCTGGGATGTTTTTTGCAGAAAGCAGTTGTAGTTTTGTTTTGGTCTTTAGAAAATGCTCAGTTTGGAAATTGTCTATGTAGCAATAGCATGAGTCAGTGATCGAAACTTACGGGAAAATCAAAGTTTTATGTCTCTGAAACCATCATGGACACACACACACACACACTGCACACATTAAACATCCAGTAGACATTAATGCCGGAGAAGATGGCACCCCACTCCAGTACTCTTGCCTGGCAAATCCCATGGATGGAGAAGCCTGGTAGGCTGCAGTCCATGGGGTCGCTAAGAGTCAGACACGACTGCGCAACTTCCCTTTCACTTTCCACTTTCATGCACTGGAGATGGAAATGGCAATCCACTCCAGTGTTCTTGCCTGGAGAATCCCAGGGTTGGGGGAGTCTGGTGGGCTGCCGTCTATGGGATCACACAGAGTTGGATACGACTGAAGTGATTTAGCAGCAGCAGACATTAATGCTATAGGTAAAGTTTATTTAAAATTTAGAGCATCAAAAAGTGATTTAAGAAAATTGATCACTTTTCTACGTTTTCTGTTGGCCTTCAATTTTGAGCTCCTTTATCTAACTTTTAAGTTTATCCTGGGTCTAATTTAAAACCAAACACCAGATTCCATATATCTTCAGACTTAGTCTATCTTGTCTTTGACCTCATAGTTACCTTTGACCTCTAGTACTATTCATTTTCACCTTGGCTTTCTCCTTTAGTTTGTTTCCCTGCTTTCTTATCTTCTCTCTTCATCTCCCCATAGCTGCAACAAGGAGTCATGTAAATAATTTTATTAAATGCCTTTCTTTTCATAGTGTGATTAAACTCCCTTTGAAGTCTGTGAAATCCGACACTAAATGACCTGTAAAAAAGTAAAAAAGTACTGGATTTCATTATACTGGTGCTGAAAATATGTTCCTGTAAGCAGTTTAGGGACAGTTTTGCTTTTCACTAATAGACTGGAATCAAAGTTGTCTAACGAACAGGTTAACATTAAGTCTTAGGGTGGGGAAGGAGGTGGGAGGAGGGTTCGGGATGAAGGGCACACACATATACCTAAGGCTGAGTCAGAAAAATCACATTGTTGTAAAGTGATTATCCTCCAATTAAAACAAATAAATAAGCTTAAAAAACCAAGTCTTTTTTCTTAGAATTCTACTTATGCCATATATCTTTCCCTATCTTTGGCTTGGATCATAGTGGTGGGTGGAGGAAGACAAATGGAGGAGTGTCAAAGCTCCTCGCCAGCTCCATGGAACGGGGCAGGGATCCTAGCCACTGGGCATCCTGTACCTCCAGAGATGGAGGAAGCCACAGCACCTCACCCCAGCTGGAACAGATCTCCAGGGAGAGAGCAAAGCTGCACTAAAGGAAAACTACAGGTTTGCTCACATTGTGTGCACACATGCACAGGCGTGACTGAAGTTAATTGAAAGCAAAGTCAAAGAAAGTAAGATACGCACTTGGATGCCAGTCAATTGTTTTTCACTAATGTTTTCACTTCTGTGATTCCATTTTCAGTTCTGGCTGGCTGTGCTGCAGAAATTCAGGCAGCTGCCGTTTTCAGCCCTGTCTTTTCCTCACCTCCCAGGACTTCGCTGGCATAACCCTCCTTGGGTGATTGATGGGATTCCACGCCCTGCATCTGGGGCGGGGGTGGTCTGCTTTGCAGTGGGGGTTCCTGGATCAGAGGCACACACAAAGCGGCTTGTCTGCCTCTGCATTCCTATGAGAGTTGGGGTTCCCAACTCCCTTTGTGCGAAGTGAAAGAATAGAGCTGATTTACAGGGTAAATAAAATATCAGAGGAAGTAGAGGTTAGCTGTTAGTTACAGCTAGGAGAGATTTATGAGATTACATAGTAACTGAACCTACCCTTTAAGCTGTAGTCATTATGGTCTGCATAGTTCCATACCTCATTAGAGGAAAAAAAAATGTGGAGAATGGAGAACACTAAGTCCTTTTTCTATTGAAAAAAAAAAGTTTCTGGTCTTGATGCAGATGTGATCTGTAATACTCTACATTTTTAATAGCATCTTTCCACAGCAGGTTTCACTAGAGACTGTAAATCCTACTCTAACAGGGCTGAGTAGAAAATCCTCTCCTTTATGTCTGGGGAAACTGAGGCTCAGAGGCAGTTGGCACTTGAAGGTGCTCACAAGAAGTAAATGACTGAGGCAAGAACACCTGGAAATTTAATTTTATTTCCAGTCTGTTTTTATCTTTCAAAAACTCAGTGAATAACAAAAGAGGAAAAAAACCCTTACAGGATTCATTGATATGCTAGGCAGCACCCCCTGTTCAATTACATTTCAAAGCTTCTTTCCCCCAGAGCACGGATGGATTCCACAAGTCTTGGAACAAGTGAAGGGACAGAAGGGTGCTTGTGGATGCAGTGAGCTATTTTGAGCGTGCTTTTTGAACACTGAAATAACTGGAGCAAAATTTGTAAAAGCTCAGTGTTGTACTTGCCATAGAAGGGGAAGGATTCCTAAAAATCCAGAGGTATGTGGATCAAGAAGCAGGCAAAGCTAGAGGCAGCTGGGTTTCCCTGCCCACATCTTCTGTGATGCTATATCCTTGCTACTCAAGGTGTGGTTCCGGGGTCAGCAGCAAAAGCATCTCTTGGGTGCTTGATTAAAATGCAGAGGCTCGTGCTCCATCTCAGACATAGTGAGTCAGAATATGCCTTTCAACAAGATCCTGGGGATCTGTGTGCACACGCTATTTCAGAAGCACCATTCTAATTGCCCCAAGGAGGGGGATCAGACCAAGGCCAGAATGGCTGAGACTCCATTGCAGATTTGGGATGGTATGGTGAAGACAACTCATGCTAAGAGGGATGATCAAGGTGAGTGGTTGTGAGTGTTCTTAGAATCAAGACAGGGAAAGGGAAGGTCAGAAGAGTCAGCAGAGAGGCACAGGGAAATGGAAGTGGACAAGTTGAGAGGCCCTTCGTGGAGCTAGCCAGCAGGTAGCGGGGGTAGGGACAGAGATGAGTGAATAGAGGGGCAGGGAACAGTCTTCTGCAGCTCCCAGAAGACAGCAGAGAGAACTGATGGTTGTGTTGTCTGGAAGAAAATCATGCTTGAAAACTAGAAAAGCTGAGGAGGTTGAGGGGGTGTTTGCCTTGGAGGAAGGCATGGCAACCCACTTCAGTATTCTTGCCTGGAGAATCCCCATGGACAGAGGAGCCTGGGCTACAGTCCATGGGGTCACAAAGAGTTGGACACAACTGAGCGACGAAGCACATGATCAGGGAGGAAATTTTGTTGATAAAGCCCTAGACAGACAATGCAGGGAGTGCCACCCTTTCTCCAGGGTGGTCCCATCTGTTTTTAAAGGGAATTTTCTTTAAGGCATATGGATCCTTGATTTGGCCTCTAACATTGGCATTTTTCAGTCACATCAATTTCTTTGTTTCCATTCCATTTAACTCAAAATGAAGTTAATAGCAATTTTCTTAGGCATCTTACTACTGGCTCTGCAGAGGGCATTTTAAATGACCATTGGGAAATACATGAATAAATAGGAAGTTTGAAAATCTATAGTATTATAGACCAAATTATAGTCTAGCTTCTGACATTGTGGCTACTAAAACAAATGCTAATTTATAAGGAAGATTTTGTTTTAGGAGCCATTAGATTTTTTTTTTTTCCTGAGCTTGCTTAACTCTCTCCTCTTCATTGCCAACCCAGAAGAGATTTAGTTATACTTAAAATTAGTAACTTAGAATATAATCTGAATCCTACATCTGGCACTTCACTTAATATGATTGCACTCAGTTTTAGGGAGAGGAATGTATGCATTGAGCCTGATCTCATTTTACACACTATATTGTAATTTCTTTATCTGGAAATAAAAGACTAATTTAGTCCTTGGGCAATGTTAATAATAAACCAGACAGAGGCACCATGCCTGTCTTTGTAGGATGAGGAAACACGTAAAGTTTCTTTGGAGGCTGAATTCTTTTAATGAGATAAATGCAGGGCTGTGTTTCTATTTGTAACTAAGTTGTTTAAGGAGAAAAAGAGTCTTTGAACTCAGCAGGTGAGCCCCAGGCTAGAAAGCACAGAAATTGTCTTCTGTTGCACACTTGGACCCCAAGTAGCAACATTTTTAGAGGAAGAAGGGCTCAAGGGCTCAGGTTTTGTAAGAGTGACCATGATTAGCACATATAATAGTTTAAATCCAAGAAGGGTTTCCATAGTACTCCATTTTACTCGTTAAAATGAATTTCCAAGTGATGGACTAAGTAGGAGCCTATAGAGCCCTGTAGCTGCTGCTGGAGATCAGCGCCACCTTTGCAAGTTATTCAAGCACGTATGGAAACAATTCTTAGCAAATGCAAGTGCTAGTTAGCATCATTTCCTCCAATAAAAAGGATAGGTATATTTTGGAGAAGATGATGTGGAGTGGAGAAGGAACAGAAAGGTCCTATTAGAATGAAGTCCTTAATCTGTACTTAAATGATCCTTTCTGGATTTACCACCAACTTTTGATTAGAGAAGAGTCAGCTGTATCCATAGGCCATTGCTTCTTGCTCCACAGTGGTGGAGTTAGGGGTAGACTTGGTATATCCATGCATCTGGAATTGGCCATAAACATCTTAGGCTCATCTAATTAATTTAATTACTTCATCACTTAATTTTCATTTCCATAAAAAAGAAGAGTTGCCCAAAGGTAAGGACTACTGATGAAACTCAATAAAGAGAATCTTTTATTGACCATGATGAGATTCTTGTTTGGCTATGACTATCACCTGGTCATTCTTTCCCAATCTTTTGAAAAAGATGATAATACCAAAAACATGTGTATACGCTGTGTAGCAGTTGCTGCCATTTATTGAGCACTTAATATGCAACAGACATTGTATAAACACTTTACATTCATGTAATCCCACAATAACTTTATGGCATTGATCCCATTACAGTATGAGATGGGAAAACAGATGAGTTTGACAGATGAGAAAACTGGGTCTAAAAGACATGTAACTCTTCTGAGGTCAAACAGCTTGTAAGTGGCAGAGTTAAAGCTCAAAACCCTGATTTGTTTGGGACCAGACCATGCTCCAAATCCCTATGCTAGTCTGTGTACCACAGAACAATTTTGAGCTTTTAAGTTGAAACATACCATATCAAATAAGAATGATTACACCTTCCAATGTAATGAAGTATTAACAGTTCCTCACTGTTCTCCATTAACAAGTTAAAGTATTGATATTTCTGGTGAGTTTCCTAGCATGACAGCTCTACTTATGTTCTCTTGTGGTCTCTAAATTCTCCTTCCTGTATATTCTAGTAAGGCAAATTTCTCCTGGGTCCCTTAAGTTTCTCTTCTTTTATTCTTTTTACTCTGGCCTCCCTTAATTTCCCCACATCAAACCAGGCACTACATGAGAGAATAGATATGAAAATATTTTGAAATGTTAGAAGAAAATCAAACAGAATATTATGATTTTAATGTCTAAGAAAGCTTTCTATATCTGCTGAAAGAAGCTACTTTTCTCTATCCAATCAAGACACTCAGCAAAATTCTTTCTGGAAATGCCAGAAGGCAGCTATGAATCAAGTGTGTGAGCTGCCAAGTTAGTCAAAAGTGTCAAACCAGGTTATATATGTAAGTATACCTTAAACCTAATGAAGGTCAGTTTCCAGGTAAAGATCATAAAGAAATTTTGAAAAAGTATTATATCACCTGAAAACCATTCCATGACCAAGAGGTTAAATAGGCATACTCATTTTGTCAAGAAAAATGAGCATGCCTGAGCACGATAACATGTAAACTGGCTAAAATGAGGTGAATGAGGAAATTTAAAAAGAGACACAAAAGAGAGAAAAAATGTCAAGAACTCTGTTTCAGAAAGAAGCAACACATAGTTTTTAAAGAAAAATTGATTGCTAACACCAAAGCATTTTCTTAGTTTGTGTACCTGACACCACAATGAGTTTGGGAGTAATATGGGAGTTATAAATCAGTGAAGATTAACTAACTGCTTATGGTGAGTGGCTATGAAATCTCAGGTTGAATGCCATTTTTGATTTATCTTTTTAAAATTTTATGTTCACACAGTTGCTTTGTGAGTCATGCCAAGTGAATCATCATGTACATGTTCTCAGATTTCTACCCTGGCCCTTAGACATAAGCCTGCTATTATTTATGGGACTTGAAATTTGGTTCTAGTCACATGATGATTTATAGACTGTGCAGTAGCAAAAGTATTTAATGACCATTCACAGCAGCAGTGTCTTCCAGAAGGTTCTCCTTCTTGCTGTAGAGATGCTCCCTAGTCTTCTATTCTGCCCTGCATTTCAGCCGGTAGAGACCAAGAAAGTCTTGGTCAATGAAGCATTCCAAATGGCAGTGAACACAGCAAAGGGATTCACTTTCATAAATCTCTATTTATGTGTAACGAATTTCTTTTAAAAATAATTTATAGGAACCTCTCAGATAAACTAACGATTGAGAATGAAGCAATGAAACCTACTTATTACTTTGTAAATGTAGGTCTCTTCCCTAGGAAAGTCTGAAGTGTGCTTCGTTGCCTTGTTCACCCATCTTATCGTTTTACACTGTTTTCCTGTTTCCTGACACCTCAGTTTTTTGGATCCTATGTTGGATGTAGGGGAACTTTATTCAGACATGTTATACTGTCTTTGCTGACCACAATGTTGTGGTTAGATCAATCCCAATTAATCAATCAGATCATTTAATTTACACAAATTATGTTGAATAATGTTATGTTTATCCTCCTTGTGCTGTGCTTAACTGCTTAGTTGTGTCCAACTCTTTGTGACCCCATGGACTATAGCCTGCCAGGCTCCTCTGTCCAGTGAGATTCTCCAGGCAAGGATACTGGAGTGGGTTGCCATGCTCTCCTTCAGGGGATCCTCCCAACCCAGGGATCAAACCCAGGTCTCCCACATTGCAGGTGGATTCTTTTACTGTCTCCAGAAAGTCCAAGGGAATTTAAAAATGTAAAGGAAATGCCTGAAACAATAAATGCTTAAACAAAGGAATGACTCTAAACATGATGCCATAAAAGTGTTTTTATTTTAATGATTTTGTGAATAAAATTTTCACTCCAAAATTCATCATTGAATTGGAGGGGCCCACAGAGATGCTGAAGAAAGAAATATTAAAAAACAGTTATGTTTCACATGCACTCACGTTCTGGGAAAATACTGTTTGAGAAGAGTTACTGGTCCAGAGATGACTAACTGCACAGAACTTCTGGGAAGTCTGAAACTGTCTTATCCATGATTCGCAGAAAACAGAGCATCTGAGGGAAGCTGCTGAAGCTTTACTGGGATGGGTGGTGCAGTACCAAGTCAGCAAGAGTGCGGGGACAAGGAAAATGAGGCAGGGAAGGAGGTGGTGTGTTACCGAGCTTCATGAGAAACACAGCTTGGTAGCGCTCCAAGGAGGTATTCTGTTCCTAGTACAGCTCAGGACAATCTTGGTGGAAGAGAGCATGTGGGGCTTATGTGCTGAGCCTTCCTGCCTCTTGCTGTCGCTGGTTCAAGTCTATTCGGAGGGCATGAACTCCCCTGCGTATGGCTTGTGTTGCCAGGTAGGCAGAGTTGGGATACCTAGGCTCTCCCTTCACTGAGAGACTGAGAGCAGGCACTGAGTGGAGGGGTAAGGGGAGGTCATATGTGGCTCAGTGAAGCTGGAGGGGGTGGTGGCTGTTGGTGACCTCAGGTGGTGATTCTTCATGCTGACAGCCACTGATAGGAATGGTGACAAAAGAACAAAACCCTAGATATAGTCCCAAGCAGTACGCAAATAACCGTAAAAAGAGAGGGTGGGAGTGTTAAACGTAAGTGAATAGTCCTGAAGAGTATTTTCAAGGGAGGCAGGCTGATGCAGGATACCTGGGAGAGAGGAAAGGAGAAGAGAAATTCAGGAGCAGAAATGCTGCTGCCTTGCAGTTCCAGTAGTAGAGATAACACACACTGTGACCGGATTCTAAAGCCCCGAGAACATGCTCATGTCCTTTTCAGTTGTGTCACTCCAGGCACCTAGCATGTGGCCTAGATGAGCTGTAGGGATTCTAATAAGCATTTATTAAATTAGGAATTAAATGCTTTGCGTGCATGCTCAGCTGTGTGTGACTCTTCACGACCCNGACCGGATTCTAAAGCCCCGAGAACATGCTCATGTCCTTTTCAGTTGTGTCACTCCAGGCACCTAGCATGTGGCCTAGATGAGCTGTAGGGATTCTAATAAGCATTTATTAAATTAGGAATTAAATGCTTTGCGTGCATGCTCAGCTGTGTGTGACTCTTCACGACCCCATGGACTGTAGCCCTCTAGGTTCCTCAGTCCCTGGGATTTTTTTCAGGCAAGGATACTGGAGTGGGTTGCTATTTCCTACCCCAGGGGATCTTCCCGACCCAGGTATCAAATAGGTTAAATTGAATAGAATTCATCTCTTTGCAAATAAGTTTTGCCTTGGTAAATGAGGCTTTTATGTAGGGGGGCCAGAACTTTATATGTAAGAATGTGATCTTCTACAGGGCAAAGAAGAAACCTATGTTGCTTTGGAGTTCATATAGTATGAGTTAGAATTAAACAAATTCAGGTCAAATCCTGACTCTGTCACTTACTTGCAATGTGATCATGGGCAAGTAAATTACTATCTCAAAGCCTTATTTTTCCTTGTAGGCAAGTGAAATAGTAAAAAGCGTTTGGTTGAGAAGTCCTATACAATTAGTTTTAAAGCTGTTTCAAGTTTCAGTGCTGTGAAAAATGAAAATTTCTAATGAGTTTGGTAATTTCTTTTAGAAGATAACTATATCGCATGTATGACTTAAACTGAAAGGAGACTTAAGTGGCTTTAGTGTCTCATGCTATGTATGTGAACATAATTTAAACTGAAACTTCCTATTTCCTGTCTTCCTTGTTATTATAGTTCTTCATTAACAAATGCAAAAAATGTTGCCTATAAATAATTACTACTTAATCAAGGTAGGTTTTGCAGGTATCTATTTGACTATGTAGATGATAAAAGTTACTTATTAGCAGCACTCTTTGCTATAATTTACAAGTAAAAATGTCACACAGTAATCATGACACATCAAAGCAGATGTGCCAGCCTCTACACAGTTGTTTGAATATTGTTAAAAACTCACAGTCAACCGACATCTTTGTGAGGCAGAAAAGTAAGCAAATTATTAATTAGCTTTGCTGTCCACAGTTACTCTTGAAGAAAATTATTTATTTTTCTTTAATTAAGATTTGAGCCCTTATCAGAAGTGTAACCACAAAGAAACACTTCTTGGCTTTTGCTTCTTACTACAAAGTGGAAATCTCATGAAAGCAAAAACTGGAGAGGAGGGAAAAGCAAAAACAAAACAAAAAACCTCACAGTAATTTAGCTGTTTTAGAGGATTTATAGTCAGGGCATAAGCTCTTACTTAAATCAGTGAACACTTAGTTTGGGAAACAAATTGAAAATAGGATGTTCACAAAAGTCTCCAGGAAGTAGTGGGTTTGAACACTGGCTCTGGCGTTCACCAGCTATGTGAATTGGGGCTGATTAGCATACTTTCGTCCCCCTTTTTTAAACGGAAGTATAATTGATTTACAAAGTTGTATTAGTTTCAGGTGTATAGCAACGTGATTCATATATGTGTGTGTATATATGTATTTTTTTTCAGATTCATTTCCTTTATAGGTGATTATAACATATGGATTATATTTTCCTGTGCTGTACAGTATGTCTTTGTTGTTTATCTATTTTATATAGTGATATGTATCTGTGAATTCCAGACTCCCAGTTTATACCTCTTCCTTTCCCTTCATTAACCATAAGATTGTTTTCTATGTCTGTGAGTTTATTTCAGTTTTGTAAACCAGTTCATTAGTATCATTTTTTAGGTTCCACATATAAGTGACAGCACATCATATTTGTGTTTGTCTGACTTAACTTCACTTAGTAGGATAATCTCTAGGTCTATCCACGTTACTGCAAACGTCCATATTGAATTTTCATGGCTGAGAGGTATTCCATTATATATATATATATATATATATNCGACCCGCCGCACAGCAATATGGGACTCGGAGTCCGTCCCGGACTACAAGACCCGAAGTGCTGCGCGCCTTCCACGGCGCCACGCACACTTTGCGAGGGTTTCGAGAAGTTTTCATTTTTGTACAGCTAGTACCGAAGCGACTGTAGCTCAGAACGCTGCAACCTAGCAAACTAAAACGTGTGGTTTTACAAGCAAACCCTTTGATGTTCGGTGTAAAATATAAACCACTTTTGGACAGTTCACATCCTTGAAAATGTTGAATCTTATTTCTCATCAGATCTCTATAAGGCTTTCTCACCAGATCTTTATAAGGCTTCTAGTTCTCATCGTTGAGATTAAACTACTTCCACTTCGAAGCCTTCCCTGACCTCCTAAGCTAGACTAGGTCCCCCTGGTAGGTGTCATTCATGATATCCTGAACTTCCCCCTTATACTGGCTGCACTAACGGGCGGCTTTAGTGCCGAAACCCTCAATATCCATGAGTACCCTTCCCTCACCCAGCCTCCTCAAAGACACACCGAAATAGGCAAAAAACCTGTTTCTTATTCTTTGAGACAAGTGTTCTAGTTTTGATTTCAGCTAGACTGCTGTCCCCAAACCTGTTCATGTGGAAATTCGGTCTCATGATAATGTTCACCCTACCTCACTGTCATTAATTAGTGTCTGTCTTCTTTGTTGGGCTTAAAACTCCACTCCCGTTAGCACAGAAACCTCGGCCCGGTACAGCGCCTAGCATAAGACAGTCAAATCAACGTTTGTTGAATAAATGATTAAATAGGTTAATATGTGGGCTTCCCTTGTGGTTCAGCTGATAAAAGAATCTGCCTGCAATGCAGGATACCTGGGTTCGATCCCTGGGTTGGGAAGATCCCCTGGAGGAGGGAAAGACTACCCACTTCAGTATTCTGGCCTGGAGAATTCCATGGACTGTATCATCCATGCAGTTGCAGAGTCTGACACGGCTGAGCCTGAGCGATTTTCACTTTCACTTCTCAGGTGGTTCACTGGTAAAGAACCTCCCTGCCAATGCAGGAGACGCGGATTGGATCCCTGGGTCAGGAAGAATACCTGGAGGAGGAAATACCAACCCACTTCAGTATTCTTGCTGGAAATTCCCACGGATGGGGGAGCCTGGCGTGCTGCATACCATGGCGTCTCAAAGAGTCAGACACCACTGGGGCAACCTAGCACACGCTCATAGGAGCAACTGAGCACGGACACAAATTAATGTTCTTTTCCTCCTTGAAAGAAAATGGAGGTGATCAAGTTTTCTTTCATCTCTTTTCTTCACATCACATTCGTGGGGTTTTTCCATCTCCCCCTTACTCTACATTTCCTTGTTTAATTAGGATCTAAACAGAACATCTACCAAAAGGTGACCTTTCCCCCCTTACTTGGAATTCAAATATCCTTCTAATCAGAAGAAAAAGGAGAAACGAGTCTACTGCACTCCACCCCAGAAAGCAGGAGTCTGCATTTATATAACGGTTTTGCTGAGTCAGGTACCATACAGAGTATGGTAGAGAACTGGGGTTCTACAGAAATATTCTAGAACCTGTAGAGGGTTCTAGAGAACTGCCATGTAAGAAGAAACCCAGCCCAGCAATATCATAAGAGTTTTGCTGAAAGACCTATGAGACAGGCGAAGAGGGCGTTTCTTCTCGAGACATTTTTGGTTTGGGTGTCCAAAAATTCATCTATTCACTCTCTCCTGAAGTACATTAGTTTGTTTTAGATAATTTCAGTGATAGAAACTTAGTTGTAATACTATTACTTACTTATTATTGAGTGCTTATTCCCTAGTTCTACAAATCTTAAGTCTTTGATTAATATTATTTAATCCTCTCTTTAAAAAGCGTGCGTGGGGGGACTTGCCTGGTGGTCCAGTAGCTAAGTCTCCATGCTCCCAATGCAGGGGTCCTGGGTACTATCCCTGGTCAGGGAACTAGATCCTATATCCACATGTGGCAACTAAGACCCCCACATAGCCAAATAAATACATTTTTTTCTTATTTAAAAATTGTCACATTGCTATCTTAAAAGCAAAGTTATTTAATCCTGACATCAACCTTGGGAGGTGGAATTGCTATTTCCATTTTGCAGAAAAGTCTCAGAAGCTGCAGATCGTGTCCAATGGCATTAAGCAAGAAAGTGTTGGGATCAAGATTTGATGTTATTTCTAACTCTAAAGCCATATTTCTGCCTGCATAAAATGCTGTTATCCCCAGTTCCTCATACCGACCTGAATCTGCTTCCCCATGGAAATGCCACCTATTTCCTTCCTCTGGCTTCTGTAGCAGCACAGTTCTCTTGTCTAACTTAATTCCTCTTTCATATTGTACTTCTAGTATTGAAATTCAGCCTTCATGTTCCTTAAAGTCTCTCCTTTCTAAGCTAAATGTCACAGTTTTCTTAAACTGTATATTACAGGACAGCAGTTTCAGATCTAGTGCATCTAGTTTGTTAAATTCTGCCTCTTAGAAGCATATTTCAGAATAGAGGAGCCATTACAGCCCTGGTGCTCTACATCTCTCCTGAGTTAAAGGAGTCAAAGGTCACCCTCTCTTTTTAGGTACCAGAGCACAGGCTAGTTTATGCTAATCTGCAATCAATTAAGAGCTCTCTTGTTAATCATCTGTTCTGGAGTTATGCCAGGGATCGCTGTCAAGCTCTCGAGCCTCCAAGCTTCTGCATTAACAAAATCTTTTTTAGAAAGTCTTTTGGGAGTAAATGGATTTAATTCTTTTCTTTTCCCATAAGAATGATGACATTTCAAACTATTCAGACCTGCAGCGTTTCTTTTCTTTCTAAGGGTAAGGGCAACCCAGTCATAATGATCTTGCTCAAGACAACATTTGAAGTGACATTGCTCCAGCAGGAAGTATATCTGTCACATGAAATTCCCAAAATCACAAGGAATATGGGGAAAGGAGGAAGTGTGATGTTACAAAAAAGAACAAGGACATGGTATCAGGCTGAACTGGATTCAATTCTGTTTCTAGTATTTGCCTGCTGTGTAACTTTGGACAAGCTGCTTAACTTCTCTGAGCATCAGCTTCCATAAAAATATAAAATACGAAAATATTATTTAAGACCTACCATGCAGCATTTCTGTAGGATTAATAGTAATGTGTAAAGGGAATGGGGATTGGCACATAACTGGCCCTCAGGACACAGTAGTTATTTTAAGTACAATAGATAGCTGCTTTTGAGATATGACTTAAGGAGTGAAGGAAATACAGGACTTTAAAAATATTTTCCTCTGCACTATCTGAAATTCTTTTTCTCCACAATTTTTAAAATATATAAAACTTTAAAAATATTAGATACATTCATATTGTTGTGGAACCATTGTCACCATCCATCTCCATAACTTTTTCATCCTCTAAAACTGAAACTATACCCATTAAACGATAACCCCTCATTCCTCCCTTCCTCCAGGCCCTGGTAATCACTATTCTACATTTTGTCTCTATGATTTTGATTACTCTAAGTACTCCTCATATAAATGCAATCGTTCAGAATTTATCTTTTTGTGACTGGCTTATTTCATTAGACATAATGTTCTGAAATTCTCCAAGCCAGGCTTCAGCAATATGTGAACTGTGAACTTTCAGATATTCAAGCTGGTTTTAGAAAAGGCAGAGGAACCAGAGATCAAATTGCCAACATCTGCTGGATCACTGAAACAGCAAGAGAGTTCCAGAAAAACATCTATTTCTGCTTTATTGACTATGCCAAAGCCTTTGACTGTGTGGATCACAATAAACTATGGAAAATTCTGAAAGAGATGGAAATACCAGACCACCTGACCTGCCTCTTGAGAAACCTATATGCAGGTCAGGAAGCAACAGTTATAAATGGACATGGAACAACAGACTTATTTCAAATAGGAAAAGGAGTACATCAAGGCTGTATATTGTCACCCTGCTTATTTAGCTTCTATGCAGAGTACATCATGAGAAACGCTGGGCTGGAGGAAGCACAGGCTGGAATCAAGATTGCCAGGAGAAATATCAATAACCTCAGATACGCAGATAACACTACCACTTATGGCAGAAAGCAAAAAAGAACTAAACAGCATCTTGATGAAAGTGAAAGTAGAGAGGGAAAGGGTGGCTTAAAACTCAACATTCAGAAAACGAAGATCATGGCATCCAGTTCCATCACTTCATGGTAAATAGATGGGAAACAGCGGAAACAGTGGCTGACTTTATTTTTTGGGGCTCTAAAATCACTGCAGATGGTGAAGCAGCCATGAAATTAAAAGACGCTTACTCCTTGGAAGGAAAGTTATGACCAACCTAGATAGCATATTAAAAAACAGAGACATTACTTTGCCAACAAAGGTCTGTGTAGTCAAGGCTATGGTTTTTCCAGTGGTCATGTATGAATGTGAAAGTTGGACTATAAAGAAAGCTGAGTGCTGAAGAATTGATGCTTTTGAACTGTGGTGTTGGAGAAGACTCTTGAGAGTCCCTTGGACTGCAGGGAGATCCAACCAGTCCATCCTAAAGGAGATCAGTCCTGGGTGTTCATTGGAAGAACTGATGTCGAGGCTGAAATTCCAGTACTTTGGCCACCTTATATAAAGAGGTGACTCATTTGAAAAGACCCTGATGCTGGGAAACATTGCAGGCAGAAGAAGAAGGGGACGACAGAGGATGAGATGGTTGGATGGCATCACCGACTCAATGGACACGGGTTTGGGTGGACTCTGGGAGTTGGCCTGGTGTGCTGAGGTTCATGGAGTCACAAAGAGTCGGACATAACTGAGTGACTAAACTGGAATGTTCTCAAGGTTCATATGCCCATATGCTGCACCATATGTCAAAATTTCCTTCTTTTTAAGAATGAATAATGTCTCATTGTTTGTATATATCAAATTTTGCTTACCCATTTTTCTGTTGTCAGACACTTGAGTTGCTTCCAGGTTTTATGGTATACAGCTATCTTTCCAGACCCTGTTTTCAATTATTTTGGTTACATAGCCAGAAGTGGAATTGCTGGATCATTAGTAATTCCATTTTTAATTTTTAGGAAGTCCACACTGTTTTTCCAGAAGCTGCACCAATTTACATTCCCACCAACTGTGCCCAAGTGTTTGAATTTCTCCACACCTTCATGGTTTTTGTCTTGGTTTTTGTTTTGCTTTAATAGCAGCCATCCTAATGGTGTGTGAGATTCTTTGTTTCATTTCAACTACTTCTTGAAATTCTATTGTTAAAGATTTTTATTCATTTGGGGTTAACCAGCATTCTCTTTTAAAAGGCAAATATACTTAACAGCTATCTCTCTTATCTCCTCTGGTCAGACTGATTCTCAGTGACTTGCTGGTAGTAACTGGACTTAATTACCTATACTTCTCAAATCACACACCCAGAGCCTGATGTGACTGGTTTTTCTTAAGGGATCAATACTTAGAGTGCTGTGACTTGCCTGCGTTTCAAGTACAAGGAGGATTCACCCCATTATCCAGTGTTAGAAATTAATGTTAGGGGACTTCCCTGGTGGCCCAGTGGATAAGACTCTGTGTTCATAATACAGGGGGCACAGATCAGGGAACTAGATCCCACATGCCAGAACTGAGAGCTGTTCAGCTTAAATAAATAAATAAAATAGCCTAAATTAAAAAAAAAAAGAAGAAGAAATTAATGTTGAAAAAAATAAGACAGACTTGGGGCACTGCCTATTTGTGAAAATTATTTAATTTATTTAAAAACATTTATTGAGTAATATGTGGTGCAGTGATGTCAAGCTCTTATATTTCTTAGAATTTCAAGCTCCAGAAGGCCAAGGTATTTTCCTGTTTGGCTTATTGCTTTACTTTTAAAGCCTGAGACAGCACCTAGACTATCTAAAGGGCTCAGCGTTTGTTATGAATGAGTGGATATGTTCTACAGATACATTCTATGGTTCTCCAAATATAGTCCACACACTCTGGGAGTGCCTAAGATGGTTTCAGGAAGTCTGCATGGTCAAAACTACTTTCATAATAATATTAAGACAATATTTGGTCTTTTGCATTGTATTTGTATTTTCACTGATTGTACAAAACCAGATGAAACTGCTGGCATCAGCATGAATCAAGGCAGTGTGGCACCAACTTGTACTATATTTATATTCTTCACTGCTACAATGCAATAAAACAATTAAGAGTCCACTTTCACTTAAGGGTATCCATGATGAAGCAGTACAAATGATTAATTTTATGAAATCTCTCCTATCTTTTTAATGTTCTACGTGATAAATGTGACATATACATGGAGCAGCTCTGCTAATTACTTTAGTATATAGTTGTACAGTTGTCTGAGAGGTGTGAATTGAACTAGCTGCTTTTTTTCATTAAATATCTTTTTTTTTTTAAGAATAACAAAAACTATGGTCATTCAACTTGGATATTTGGACAAAATGGACCTGTCACTTCAAGGAAAATGACTGAAAGAACGTATTTCTGCCAGTGACAAAATCTGAGCTTTCAAGCATAAATTATACTTTTGGAAATTGTGCTGAAGTAGAGCAGAATATGCCACCCACAAATATGGTCCATTGGCCTGTGGATTATTTTGAGCTGAAGGCAGTAACACTCAGCAGACTTAGGAAAAACTTTTACCTGGTTGGATGGCATTACTGACTCAATAAACATGAGTTTGAGCAAACTCTGGGAGATACTGAAGGACAGGAAAGCATGGTGTGCTGCAGTTCATGGGGTTGCAAAGAGTTGGACATGACATAGTGACTGAACATTAAGAACAACTACCCAACAGAATTTAGATAGGAGGCCTGTATTAAAAAAGAGCTCCTATCAGAGATAACTTTTTTTTTTAACCTGAAAGATTTTTTCAGCAAGACTGGGTAAACTTCTAATTACCAAACATCTACTCTCTTTCTAGTACTGTGAATTGCCCTCCTTTTTTGAAGCTCCAAGCCCCTATTCTAGTCTTCATTTCAGGATGGCAAAGAAGTCTCCATTGTCTAACTTGCCCTTGGGTCTCATTTCTATGGGTTTCCCCTAAGTATGAAGTTGGTTTCTCTCCCATTACTTTGTCTTCAGCTCAGTTCAGTTCAGTCGCTCAGTCGTGTCCGATTCTTTGCGAACCCCGCCAGGCCTCCCTGTCCATCACCAACTCCCGGAGTTCACTCAGACTCACGTCCATTGAGTCGGTGATGCCATCCAGCCATCTCATCCTCTGTCGTCCCCTTCTCCTCCTGCCCCCAATCCCTCCCAGCATCAGGGTCTTTCCCAATGAGTCAACTCTTCGCATGAGGTGGCCAAAGTACTGGAGTTTCAGCTTTAGCATCATTCCTTCCAACGAACATCCAATGATCTCCTCTAGAATGGACTGGTTGGATTTCCTTGCAGTTCAAGGGACTCTCAAGAGTCTTCTCCAACACCACAGTTCAAAAGCATCAATTCTTCGGCGCTCAGCTTTCTTCACAGTCCAACTCTCACATCCATACATGACTACTTTAAAAACTATAGCCTTGATTAGATGGACCTTTGTTGGCAAAGTAATGTCTCTGCTTTTGAACATGCTGCTGCTGCTGCTGCTAAGTTGCTTCAGTCATGTCTGACTCTGTGCGACCCCATAGACGGCAGCCCATCAGGCTCCCCCGTCCCTGGGATTCTCCAGGCAAGAACACTGGAGTGGGTTGCCATTTCCTTCTCCATTGAATATGCTAGTTCAGTTTAATTAGTAGACCAAGAAAAGAACATAGTAACAAAGGGAAAACTTTTCTGCTCTACAGGAAAATGCTGTATCCACCAGAGAGTTTGATGGCTTCACAAAATTGATGAGATTACTGATGNTGCTCAGTTGTGTCCGGCTCTTTTCTACTCCATGGACTATATAGTCCATGGAAATCTCCAGGCCAGAATACTAGAGTGGGTAGCCTTTCCCTTCTCCAGGGGATCTTCCCAACACAGTGATTGAATCCACTGCATTGCAGGCAGATTCTTTACCAGGGAAGCCCCATTATTAGTTTTTGTGCTATGCTTATTCGCTCAGTCGTGTCTGACTCTTTGTGACCCCATGGACTATGGCCTGCCAGGCTCCTCTATCCAAGGGGATTCTCCAGGCCAGCATACTGGAGTGGGTTGCCATGCTCCCTTCCAAGCTATCTTCCCAACCCAGGGATCGAACCCAGGTCTCCCGCATTGAAGGCAGATTCTTCACCATCTGAGCCACCAGGGAAGTCCATTATTATCTTTAGGTGAATTAATAAATGCTTTTAAATTTCTCTATTTAAATTTCCAATCCAGTGACCATCCCACAGAAACAAAAGCTCTTTGGGAGTCCATAATCATTTGTAAGAATGTAAAGGGATCCTGAGACAAAAACGGTTGACAAAAGTTGTTTTAAGTGCACCTTACATTCTGAGCTATCTCCACCTTATAGAAAAGGAAAGTAAGACAAAGGTTTAAGGCCAGTTTAGGGCCACATGGTTACTGTAGTGCTGGGTATTGTGCCCAGATCTTCTAACTCCAGAGCTTGTATTTGTGACTGTAACTTTTCCCTTGAAATTAACCTTTGCTAAGACATTTCAACAGTATTAAAAAAAAAATTCTTCATCATAGTCAACGGATTCTTCCTTCTTTACTGACTAGCTGCGCGATCCTTCCTTATGTTTGTCTCTCAAGCGAACGAACTTGCAGTGTTTGCAGGATTGTCCGCAGTTCGGCTTTCGCTAGGACAATCGAGTTTTCGAATCTGAGTGGCCGACCCCTTGATAATTCCGCCGGGAAACCGAAACCTACAGGGTTCAAACGGGCACTCTCTCCAGACTGAGAGAGGCTCCCACGTCACTGATTCTCCCACGCTCAGCACCGCTGACTAACCTTTCTCACCTCTCGGCTCCTGGACCCACTTTCGGACAGTCAGGGACGCTTCTTGGCTACTGATTGGCTGCGCTTAACAACAATGGGCGGGACGCGGCTCCGGATTGGACGTCAGAGCCCCTTCTCCTCCCCTCGCTCTCGTCCCCCAAGCAGCGCCCCAAGAGAGAGATGCGGGATCCAGATTCCAGCCAGGGCCTGGGCGGTGCGGAGTGCGCCGCCGCGGGAGGTGCTTGTCACTAAGAGCCAGGGCCTGCGGGGGCGGGGCGCCCTGGGCACCGGGGATTGGCGTGCCTGCAGCCTTCTCCCGTCATGCACCGGGGCGCCGGCCGCTCACCCGGAAGGAGAAGCCGGGACTCTTACTATTTTGCGGGGCGCTGGCGGTGTCGCTGGGGAGTGGGCGCTGCTCTCAGGTGAGGGGGCGTGGACGGGTTCGCGGCGGGTGGATGCTACTCTCTGGTAAGGGCCATGAGTTTGAGCGTCAGCAGTGGTGCTTGAGGTGGGGACCTTGCTGGACATCCTAGGAAAGGAGCAGCCTCACCTCCCGGGATGAAGACGGGTGCTTGGTCCGGATCCAAGAAAGGAAACCTGGCTTTCCATTCAGTTTTAGAAAATATATAAAGCATCTTTCCTTCCCACTCCCCAAGCTTAGTAGGCAAAGGGGAATAAGGACCACGTCGTCCTTTGGCTCCTCGTTCGTAAGGAATACAGGAGTTGCTACGTTGACCCAAACGCTGGGACTAGGAGTAGTGGCAAGTATTCTACGGAGATACAGGAGGCTCTTGCGCTAGATTGTGGTTGCCTTTGTTACTTAGCTGCAAGTAGAAGGAGTGGCAAGTTACAGATGAACAAAAGGATAGAGCAGAGCTGCTTGGCTGAGAATGGGCAGATGCTAGTCAGACCTGGGGAGCTACTTAGGCTACTTGTTGTTTCAGAGAGCTTTTTGAGTTGCTATCCGGCAGCAGGGGCTGAAGAAAGAGCAAGAAGGGATGGGAGTCTCGGCGGCTTATATACTCTTATCATCGGATTTGTTTTTTTAACATGCCTCTTGAAGTTTTAGAAAGTATTGAAGTATTAGTTTAAATGGGAGTGAAAATTGTGGCGCTAAAGCCTTGACTTCCTGACTGGAATTGTTTAGACACTGGAAAGCCTTACAGGCTGCTTTATAGCAAACAACTGGATTTTCCCCGGAGATACTGGTGCTGGTACAGGTGGAGAAAATAAACTTCAGACGTGATTGAAAGGGCCCAGGAAATGTAGTTAGCGCTGCATAAGTAGCTGAGAGGGCCACTGACTATCCTTAGTTGGGTGACACACGGATACATCTTCCAGATCATAGAGCTAAAATTAAGAACTTCTTTTTTCTCCAAGGGCAGAAATGCTTCATTTCCTCCCGAGGAGTGGGGTCTACAGAGAGGAAGCTGATGGAAAAGTTGCTAGAAATTATTTCTTGAAGTCTAGGTTTTTGTATTTTTCCAGTGTTTTTAAGGAAAGTTACATTGGAAGCTTTCTAAGTGCCTTTTAATCTTACTGTTAGTGAAGTCGCTCAGTCGTGTCCAACTCTCTGCAACCCCATGGACTGTAGCCCACCAGGCTCCTCCATCCATGGAATTTTCTAGGCAAGAGTACTGGAGTGGGTTGCCATTTCCTTCTCCAAATCTTAGGGTTAAGTGTATAGCATCCTGGGGGTCCTCGGACTTTTTCCCCCCCTCGGATATTTTTTAAGTCAGTTTATAGATGTTTGTTTCTAAGTGGTGTGAGTCCCAAAAGAAAGGAGAGACACTTGCTCTCAGAGCCCTTGGCTCACTCTGCTTGAGCCTGAGAGTGATGACCATTTAGTTACCGAATTATGGTCCTGAATTTTGCAAACTTCTCAAGGCCCTGGAGATTCGTGAGCTTCACTTAGTGTGTGGATTTCCTTATTGTCATCTTTCTTGCCCTTACTTTTGTGGAAAGACACTTCAGTGTATTTAATTTTGCTCCTGTGGTGGGAATATACCAAATGCCTGAAATGAGAAGAGAAAAAAATTTTTTGTTTAATCTGAGGAGATTAATTGTTCACAGGGAGTCGATCTGCTCTCTTCAGTTACAGCCGTTAGACTGCTTACATCCAGGATGTAATACATCAATTGTTATGGAATTGGGATTTCCCGCTTTTCAGTTCGGGGCCTTTGTGGTAGTGACTGCATCAGGTGAAAAGTCAGAATGTCAGCAAGGATATTATTTAATATGGCACTGCAATCACAGCATTTCCAGTTTGCTGGGTGTATAGCCCAGATGTGTCCTTTATCATGCAGCTTCATCTCTGCATGCAGTGTCTGTGTGTGGAGAGACCTTCTGATATTCTAGAAAAGACTGGGAAAGCTGTGTGCCCTGCTAATTTTGTGGTGCAGACGAGTTCCTCCCCTCCTGAAATGTTAGCCTTGTGTTAGCACAACATAAAGTAGAAGGAAACTCATTACATGCTCTTCTAATGGTAAAGCAGAACTAATAAGAGAATGTGTTTAAAATTAATTGTGGGACTGTAAAAATGAGTGGGTGTGTGAATGAGCATGGGGGGAGGACAGGGAGAGCTTAGAGAGAGTCTCATTTTCCCAGGAGCCAGGCTGGATCATTTGTTGGCAGTACATATTGGCTGAAGTCAGTTTTCATTTCAAGGTAAATTGGAAAGGGAAATTAAACCTTATTTTTCCGCCCTTAAGAGAGGAGAAGGGGGTGGAGGCAGCAGCCGCAGTGGATGCTGTTGAAGTGGTTCTAGGAGTAACAAGATTAGTGCTGTATTTTAACAGAAGGTGACATCATGGGCCCCTTTGGACTTGAGTAGCCCTGTGCCTCAGCCTTCATGGTCCCCTTGTTGGAGTGGGTGATGTTGCTGCGCGTGTAAACTGCCACACTGGGGGAAATCAGTGGCTTAGGCTTTAATGAATCTTTGCAAAGGAGCGGAAAACATCCTGAGTCGACCTGTGCAGCTCTGGGGTGCTTGGGCAGAGGTACAAACCACATGTTGAGAGGAAATGATTAGAACCATTGGCTTGGGTTCTGGAAATGGAATTAGCTAAGAGAAGGTCACAACTGGGCAACCTGCTCAGGTGCCCCTGGAACTCTCCAACTCAGATTTGCCTCTGGGGTCCTGGGTGTGCTTAAGCAAGACAAAGGGAGACAGGAGCCTCCGCGTTTGTGGGGTTTTGGTTTTCTCTAGACAGCCAGGAGGGGGCGATGTTAGGCTCAGTTAGACAGCTGTGCTGTGTGGGCCCAGCAGTTCTCAGGCAGAAAGGTTTTACAGCTCAGCCTTCCAGTTCTGGCTGCCTGAGGTGACATTGTTGACCTGAACTTGTTTTGGCTAGAGGTGGCCCCTGGTTCAGAGTCCCTGCCATGGTCTCAGAAGGGAGGTAAATCCCTCAGGGCTTTTAGCTTGGCCCCCAGCTCATGTGTGTGTGGGGGCTCCCCCAAAAGCTCAGCAGGTAAAGAATCCTTTTGCAACAGGAGACATGGGTTTGATCCCTGGGTTGGGAAGATCCCCTGGAGAGGGGAATGGCAACCTGCTCCAGTGTTCCTGCCTGGAAAACCCCAGGGACAGAGAAACCTAATGGGTTACAGTCCAAAGGGTTGCAAAGAGTCTGACATGTCTGAGCGACTGTGTGCGGTAGCTCGTGTGGGGGGATTTTTTTGCTTCCTCTTAAATTTTACACAAGAGCAAAAGAAAGTTGCCTGGATTTCCCCAGGGGGGTCGATTAAAAACTTTCAGGGTTTTGCCCTGGCAAAGAGACGCGAGAGCAGATGCATGCTAACAGGGACTGATCCTGTGTCTCCTGTCTCTCATCAGATGTTCTCTTCCAATGGGCTTTTGGTGTAGGATGTTGGAGAACCAAGAGCAGGAGGTAAGCATGTGATTTCCGGGGTGAAAGCTTGAGGGGCTCTGGGAGAGCCAGATACTGCTCGGTGGTGGTGTCTGACAGTAATGCCTTAGTGGCTCTGATGTGCTCAAAGTCAAGCGAGAAGAGGGAAATCAGTAGTGAAGGCATGACTGAGAAATGAGGTTCCAGTTCCACTAACTTTCTATTCATTGGAAGGTAGTAGAATGGAAGCTTCACGAGGGCAAGGATTTTTGTGTTTTGTCCTTGTTCTGCCCCCAGTGCCTTAGCACGGTACCTGCCACATAGAGGGTGGTCAGTAAATATTTGCTGAATTGAATGAATAAATGAACAAATGAGTGAAAGTTGGCATTGAGTGGAATACTCTGGCCGCCCGTGTGTTGGAACCACCTTACTGTGTGGCTGCGCTGAAGCTGAAGGAGCATTTCTTACCTCTAGGAGGTGATCACTGTGCGTGTTCAGGACCCCCGCGTGCAGAATGAGGGCTCCTGGAATTCTTATGTGGATTATAAGATATTCCTTCATGTAAGTGTATCTGACTTTGACATTGGGATCAATATACCGTTCAGAGCTGAGGGCCAGTCCTGAGCAGAACCTGTTTATGGAGGTATTGACAGAAGAAAAGGAAGGAGGAGAGCAAAGAGCCTGGGGTCTGCCTGAGTTGTTTTCAGGCTGCTGGGTGGCACGGTGCTCTGCTTGGATCCCCTTGACTGGGACTGTGGCCTGGTGACTTGAGTCCTTGGTGAGAGGGATGACGGGGAGTTCGTGTGAACTTGGGCTTTTCCACCAAACCCTTTTCACATGCTTTCTCCTACAGACCAACAGCAAGGCCTTTACCGCCAAGACATCCTGTGTGCGCCGCCGCTACCGGGAGTTTGTGTGGCTGAGAAAGCAGCTCCAGAGAAATGCGGGTTTAGTGTGAGTTCTCTTACTTCCTTCTTGGGGCTGAGACCAGCTTCTTAGGTTCTTCCTTGGCAACTAGCGTTTACAATGAGGAAAACTTGGCAGCATGCCAGGTACTAAGGTCGCTGAGAAATGTGTTCTTAAATTATGTTTTCAAGTCAGTGAACAAAAGTAATGACAGAGTTCTCATTTCTAATAGTTTGTCCTAACAAAGCCAAACAAATCTGAGGAACATTTTTCTTCTTCATATGCACAGGGCTAAACAAAGGTACTGCTGGCTGTGTAAATGTGCTTCACTGGTTTTGAGGAACTTTTTAGCACCCGAACTAATTTGACACATGGTGTTCCTGTCCATTTGATATGTAAAAATTGTGATTTTTTTTTTTTTCCCCTTTCTTCTTTTTTGTGTAGAGACCTTTATCCAGAGTTATGACAGACTGAGAGCCTTAGGACAAGCACTGTTGTCCACTCCTCACCTACATGCTGCAGATAAGCCCTAAAACTGGAGGCAGTTTACGACAGTGATTCCAACAGTGTGGTTACTGACTGCTGTGGCGACTTTGCTGATGACCTAGCCAGTTAGTTAACATGTGGCATTGATGAGGCCACTGTCACGAGTCAGGCCCTCATAAGCCGTTCGGAACTTCCTCTGAACAGATCCTGCATCCTCTAGCCTGGCCTGCTGTTTTAAAACATGTGCCATGCCTCACAGGAGAGGCTAGGCAGGCTGGAAGAGTTTGTGGATGAGTTGCTGCAACCTGATTCCTTTTAGAAGATTCCAAACATGTGATCTTTCGGGACTGGAGACGGTAGCCTTAATTTACACACACAAGGACCCAGCACCCTCCATGTCTCCGTGTCCAAGTTTCTTCCTTTTGAAATAGTAGTTCATGATGGGAGTGGGTTCTGAAAATGAGAGAGTCTAGCAGAATGGAGTTCGTAAGTCCTAGGCTTGGTTCAGATGCCAGCTCTGCTGCTTACTTACTAGCTGTGTGGCATAGGGAAATTTACTCAACTTCTCTATTTCCTTACCATTAAAATGGGTACTCTGACATCTTTCTCACAGGGTTTTGAGGAGGATAAATGAAGTAAGGTTTGTAAACGTTTAGCACAGTGCCTGACACCAGGCGTGTCATCAGTCGGTGTTAACCCTCTGCCCCTGCCCTCTTATCAAATGCTATTTGTGTTGATTTGTGTCTCTTTTTAGGGGATTTCCTTGATCAGGGACTGGAGTGACTGGGATATTACTTATCTTGGGTATGTGTTACGTTATGTGATCCCACAGGCCTGTACCTGAACTTCCTGGCAAGTCAACCTTCTTTGGCAGCTCAGATGAGTTCATTGAGAAGCGACGACAAGGTCTGCAGCACTTTCTTGAAAAGTGAGTGGACTTGGAGGGCTGGCACTTGCCTCTGGGGGGTGGCAGGGGTGTGTGCGCTGTGCAGAATGGCCCCCAGGAACACACAGGCATGTTTGTGTCAGCTGCTTGTGCCCTCAGCACTCACTCAAGCCAGAAGGCCTCAGAGGATGGGGCTGGGCCAGCCCCCTCTGTGAGGCTGACACTCTGCGCTGTTCTGCCTGTGTCTGCCCCAGGGTCCTGCAGAGCGTGGTCCTCCTGTCAGACAGCCAGTTACACCTCTTCCTGCAAAGCCAGCTCTCAGTGCCCGAGATAGAAGCCTGCGTGCAGGGCCGGAGCCCCGTGTCCGTTTCTGACGCCATTCTGCACTACGCTATGTCCAACTGCGGCTGGGCCCAGGAAGAGAGACGGGGCTCCTCTCACCTGGCTGAAGGAGACCAGCCTAAGAGGTAACTGAATGCTCTTTTCTGAGACACCAGTGGCTAGGATTACTGTAACCTGGGCCAGTGAGGTGTCCATTGGTAGAGAAAGTAAGGTCATGACATTGGTGGCCTTTCAGGAGGGCCCCTGTCATCCCAGGCATGAGGGCCTGGGGTCTGTGCTGACTCATCCCTGGGAGATGGCTCTCCTGTTGCAAGCTGGGGAGAAAGAAGAAAAGGCTCTCTTATTTGTTTTGTTCTTTATCCTCTCCCCCAACCCCTGTTTTCCTTAGATGACCACTTTATTGAGATATATTCATATACATAAAACTCACCCTTTTACGTACAATTCAGTAGTGTTTATTCACGAGGTCATGCAGCCATCTGTCATCACAGTCAGTTTTAGAACATTTTCATCACCCCTAAAGAAACCTTGTACCTATTAGCAGTGACTCCCCACACTCCCCAACCCCAGACCCTAGCCCTTGGTAACCACTGTCTACTTCCCATGTGTGTGTGTGGATTTGCCCATTCTGGACATTTCACACAGATGGAATCATGCATGTGGTCTTTTGGGACAGATCTCTCTCACTTGTCACCATTTCCTGGTGCATCCGTGGGGCAGGGCATGTCAACACTTAATTCCTTCCTGTGGCCAGATACTATTTCCTTGTATGAACAGGCCTCCCCTGTTGTCCGTTCACTTGTATTTGTTGACTTTTGTTTACCTGTTCATGCCCTCCTTTTCCCTTTCCCACTTTTTTCCAGTTGTTGCTTTCTCCCAAGACCCGGCAGGAGGAGCTCTCCCTCACCGCCTCCGGGGGAAGAAAAGGACCAGTTCGAGGTGTGGGCTCCTGTGGTTGACTCTGAGGCTCCTCCCTTGGAGAGCCCCACTCTCCCACCCACCTCCTCTTCATCATGCTGTGGTTTTGCAAGACCTGATGAGGGAATCTCTGCTTCTCAGCCTGTGAGAAGAGTCCTGGGAGGGGACCGTGCTGTGCCTTTGGACCCTGGTCAGTTGGAAACAGTTTTGGAAAAGTGAGCTCTCCTTGGAGCTCTGGGTTCTGCTCTGAGATGGATGAAGGTGACGCAGGCAGGGAGACTTGCTCAGGTGGGGTTAGGCACAGGCTGGTGGTGGGAGGCTGGTCTGCTTCCTGTTTTACCATGGCCTCTGCTCAAGTTGGTTCTGTGGAGATTGGTGATAACTCCTCAGGCTTCTTCGATAGGGATAAGACACTGTGCAGGTGTTTGTGAGTTAAGCACAAGACCCAGGAGTTGTTGGTTCTGAGCCAGACCCCGAATTTACTCTCCTGGAAGCTGAATTTCTTTAGATGGTTGTTAATGGGTCCAGGAGCACTGTCTCAGGTGACTGGTTGGGGACCTGTAGGTGGCAGATTTTAAGCCACCTTATCAGAGATTGCTCCAGCAGAAATGCTTGTGTTTCTGTTGTGTCATTGTGTTCCAGCTGGCTATGTTTTTGCTGAAGCCCCTGGAGCACTGGTTTCTGGGAGACTGGCCTCTTGCTACCTCCTTGCATGGACAAGGGGGTGAATATTTTTTCTCCCACCTCCTTGCTTTTCCTCCACTCATAACCACTGAATGGAACGGTGCTGTGACTCCTGACATTCGGGTTTCCTGCGCATCCCAGGACCTCGGCCTGGTTGTATGGGGAGACCTGTGAAATAGCTCGTGGCCATCCACAAAAGAGAAAGGTTTGGTCACAGTCAAAGGACAGGGAACGATTCAGGGGGCTTTGTTTTGGAAAAGATACCCTGGATTGTCCCTGCCTCTCTGGTTATAAAGCCGAGATGGACTGTCTTCTCTGCACTTAGCTGAGCTCCTTTCTTGTTTGAATCCTTTTCTTCTCCCTTAGTAACAGCTTCCTTTCCCCAGGGCTTCAGCCACCACGTGTCCCTCTGCTGTGTTGCGGGAGGCCGTCTGTTCAGTCCAGTGGGGTGCGGGGGCTTTGTTTCTGCCTGGAGAGAGGGCTCTGGGGATGGAGATGAGAAACAACACGCCTTCCTTCAGACAATGAGGCGTCCTGCCCTCCTGCTGCCGTAATTCTCTCCTCTGAGAGCTGGAGCTGGAGGACATGAGTGCCGCTGGCGTTCTGCTTATCTGCCCTGGCGTCTGTGTGTGGTTCTTCTCCATTTCGCCCGCCCCTCCCTCCCCTGGCCCCCGCACCCTGTCCGTGGGCTCTTCTGCTACTCGCCTATGCTGTGGGACTGTCATGGCATTTAGTTCAGAGGCTTTGGCCTGAAATAAAATTCAAGTATTTAAGACTGTTGCTGCAGTTGGTGTCTAACAAGCTGTAGCAGTGGAGGAGGCATTGAGGGCTGGCAGTAGTCACTTTCATAAATCATGAATTTATCAGCGTGGAAATAATGGTTCAGAACTGTGCACGGCAGCTCTCCTGTGTTGTGTGTGCAGCTCAAGTTCACCACTGGAGAAAGGACTGCCTTCCAAAGAGGCAGGATCCGGCTCTTCTCACAGTGATGGGCATGAACCTTGTTAGGTATAATTTACCTGATGCTGCTTGCATCCTTGCAGCCTGTCTGAGGTGCCAGGTGCTGAAAGAGAAATAAAGTTTGTCAACAGGCAGATGCCGAGCCCTGGCTGGGACTCATCTCTCTTCTCTGCCTGCCTCCCCTGGGTCTCTCTTTTATATGGTGCAGCAGAGCAAGGCGAGGATAGAAAACCTACAGAGGCAAATCCAAAATGTCAAAAGAAGTTCATTTAAAAGGGGAAAAAAACTCCACACACAACCCTCGCAAAATCCCGACAGATGCTAAGCTAATGGCATCCGCTCTGCCGATTGGTGGGGATGACTCATGAATATTAATGAGCCCAATGCTCCAAATGGTGCAGCTGTGAACCCAGCTGTGCTCGAAGCTCTCTGATCTCGAAACTTCCAGACAGGAGCCGGAGGTGGTCTGTGTCAATTCCCTACTCAGCCAAAAAACAGCAAGCTGGGTCGGCTTCTTCTGTTCACTCCTTTTCTTCCTGGAGTTGGTGCTCAGCACCAGTTCTGCCAGCAGGGTTGGCTGCTGGGACAGCAGGAGCCGGTCAAAGACACGGATGCGATGTTTCTGACTCCTGGCTTCTTTAATGATCCATTATCAGCAATGCATACAGCAGGACCTCAGTTAATCTAAGGCCAGGCGCCGTCCCGCCGCTGTCTTGTGCAGAGTTGAGTGTAGGCCATGGGAGGAGATGTCCTATAAGGGGAGAGTTTTTCTAGTAACGTGGGCCTAGGGTTACCAGAAAAACAGCAGAGATGGATTTTCCTCCCCGCCTTGGCAGCGCCGTCTGCTGCTCCCCCGTCTTGCTCGGCCCCTGCATGTGCGCAGTTGCTGCCATGGCTGGCAGCCTCTGTAGGGAGGATGGGGAGCTACTCGGGGCAGTGGCCTGCTGGGCTGTTTTGTAGAATGGAAGTATGTTTTTGTTAGAGTTTGGGTTTGAGGTAGGTTCTGTGTCTGACTTGCAGTCACTGTACTAATTTTATTTTTTGCCTATGTGGCTCAGCATGTGGGACCTTAGTTCCCTGACCAGGGATTGAACCCTTGCCCCCTAGAGTGAAAGCACAGAGTCCTAATCATTGGACTATCAGGGAAGCCCCTTGTCATCTTTCTTCTGACAGTTATTTATGGGGTCCAAGTCTATTCATCTGTAACACAGGATAAGTGGTCCCAAAGTCATAGAGTTCCTTTTGTTTGGTGGAAGTGTGTGTGTGTGTGTGTGTGTGTGTGTGTGTGTGTGTATGTGTGTATATGTGTATAGGAGGAGGTGGGTTTTCCTGTGTGAAAATGAGTTTCATACACATTGTTTATTTGACCACGGTGCCCAGTGAGGAGGGGGCAGGGGAAGTACGACCCTTATTTTCTAGCCAAGGAAACGGAGCTGATCATGGTTTTTTAAAAGTATGTTTCAGGTAGAATTGTGGGAAGAGAACTCTGGGAAGAGATACTTCCCAACTTCTGTAAAACAAGATCCCTCCCCCCAAAAAAAATATTGAAAAAAAAAGCTGGGGACTTCCCTGGTGGTCCAGTGGCTGAGACTCCATGCTCCCAATGCAGGGGGCCCAGGTTCGATCCCTGGTCAGGGAACTAGAACCCACATATCGCAACTAAGAGTTTGCATGCTGCAACTAAAGATCTCACGTGCAGCAGTGAAGATGGGACATCCTGTGTGCGGTACGGCCAAAAACAGGGATAACTAAGTCCCCACTGTTCCAGGAGAAAAAACTCCCCCGCAGAGCTTTTCAGAGTTGTTCTCAGAAATCCTCCATAGTCCAAGGTTTGCTCACCGCCACGGCCTTAGAGCTACACCGCCGAGCCCCAGGTGCCTTGTACCCGCTCCCATAGCTGTGCTTAGGAGGTGACTGTGGCTTTAATAGTCTGACTGGATAGTAAGTGTAGTTCCATGTTTGTGAATTTGTTTACATGCTCTTGCTGAAGACTCTTAACACCCAGGAATAGGGAGGGCAGTGGACCGAGAGGATGCGAGGTTGGAGGTAGGAATGGAAGCAGCCCTGCCCCCAGCCTGCCTCACGGGGACATCCCACTGGGGCCGGAGTGGCGTCTGCAGATTTATGTGTGAGCCGCCAACTAAGGCACAGCTGAAACCAAGCTGAAGAGCCCTGCAGGGCAAGCTCGGGACGCCCGGGCACCGATCTGCAGCCACCTCCCCAGGCGGCCTTCTGCCAGCAGGTATCGGCTCTATAGGGGGAATGTCACCTGGCTCGAGGTAACCTTTCTTTGAGCTGGGGATGAGTGTCCCTCTTCCTGCTCTGTTTACAACTGTACCTTCTTTGCTGAGGGGTTTTTCATTCTGCTGTGGAACCCTGCTGCCCCCACCACGTTTTTGCATCTTCATCCTGCCCCAGCTCTTCTCTCCAAGGAACAGTTGTCAGCTGCTACCGTGACCAGGTGTGCGCTGGGCTCACCAGCGGGGCAGCAGAAGTAACCCATGAGGACAACCACTTCCCCCTCAGTAATGGCTGGATTTGGAGCTGGAAGGCTGGAACCTCAACCCTCAAGATAAATAAACTTGGACCGTTTATGGTCCAAAGGATGAAGAGTGCCGCGTTTGTAGGCGGCAGCGCAGCTGGCTCGGTGGGCAGAGTCAGTTTGCTCCCTTCTGCTCAGGGGAGCCTGGGTCCACTTCCCCCAGCAAAGGAGCAGACGGGTGCTGACACGGCGGCGAGGGAGGTGTGAGTCGTGAGTGGCGAGATGGTGAGGCAACTGTGAGGGTAAAGGAGTGCCCGAACGCCTGCAGGGCTCCTCCCCGGGAAGGGCAGGGGCACGAGGTGCTTCTGTGATCTGTGGGTTAACAGTTCTTCGTGCGACTGTCAAGTCCCTCCTTCCTATTTTCAGCCTGCTTGACTTTTTCTTTCAGACAGCCTTTTGAAGGGGCCAGCCAGTTAGAGCCTTTTTGTGTGTGTTTTAAGTGTTTCAGGCCTTTAAGTGCTCTAGCCCTGTGTGTGTCCCTTCCCCTGGTGGCCTGGTTGGCGTGGGAAACCAGGCCCACCAGCAGCCTGACCCTAATCCCTCCAGCAGAAGGCCAAGAATAGTGAGAGCCTGCAGCGGTTTGTTGGAGGCAAAGTAACCTGCTTACTATAAGCTACAAGACTTAGATATATTCTACCAATTAGGGCACATCTGTTAGCAGCGCTGAAAGGCAGGCACTGCCTCTTTAAGAGCCATCCCACTCCTCTCCTTGAGTGATGAGGGCTGGGAACACAAGGGAGTCAGATGCTGATTAAACAGTCCTACTGCTGAGCTCTGTTAGAAAATTACTGTAATTATGATCTAGTCCCAGCAGAGGGATGAGTTCCAATCCTGCTAATAACCCTTCCAGGTGCCTCAGATTCAGGGCCCATGGGAGGTAGCGTGGACAGGGCTCTGGCTGGCCCTTCGGTCTACCCTCTACAGGCAGAGACAAAGGTCCTGGACCCCTCATCTTTTGGCCTCCTGAGAAGGTGATGGATTTTGGTTATGTTTTTATTTCTTGATTCTTGACAGAGCTCCTGGGAGCCATTCTGTAAGAGAGGACTTTCCCCTAAACTAGCACCAAGGATTGGAGAAGGCAATGGCACCCCACTCCAGTACTCTTGCTTTGAGAATCCTATGGATGGAGGAGCCTGGTGGGGTGTAGTCCATGGGGTTGCTGGGAGTCAGACACGACTGAGCGACTTCACTTTCACCTTTCACTTTTATGCACTGGAGAAGGAAATGGCAACCTACTCCAGTATTCTTGCCTGGAGAATCACAGTGACGGGGGAGCCTGGTGGGCTGCCGTCTCTGGGGTCACACAGAGTCGGACACGACTGAAGCGACTCAGCAGCAGCAGCAGCACGAAGGATCAGGAAAATCACAGCCTTAAGATGACTGTCCTGACCCCCAGCTCTGCCCTGGACGAGCAGTTGGCACTGCACCAGCCCCAGACCAAGTGCAGGCATCCAGCGTGGGCTCTTGCACCACATCGGTTTCTGTGCCGGTTCTGGGAACCTGGGCTTCTTGCTCTGAAATAGTACATAGGGTTAAAATTCAGTCCTGATTGAGACTTTCAGGGCACCCCTTCTAGGTTTCTGCTACAGAAACAGGAAAAAGGATAGTCCTATGGGACTCGCTGTGGTGCAGCTCTCTGAATTGAAAGCGCCAGTTTATCTTTCGAAAACATCACTCTTGTGGTGCGGTTCCGCGGCAGTGCAGGTGAGCAGATCTCCATGTTCCTGTTGAACATGGGGGCTGGCTTGCTGGTTCTTAAACCCTAAAGAATTCATCACAGTTATACTCTGTCCTTCCAACTTCCTAAGCTTCTCCCTGTCACTAATGTAGTGGCTAAAGTGCAGACTTAAAGAAGACAAGGCAGTTTCTCTTACTTGGACCTAAGCAAATCCATATGCCCCAAGACAGTGGTTCTCCACCGGGGTGATTTTGTTCCCAGGGCACATCTGACAATGTTTAAAGACACTTCTCTCAAAAAGGGTGGAGGGAGCTGGGGGATCAGTACTGGCATCTAGTGGGTAGAGGCCAGATGCTGCTGAACATTTGACAGCCCCCTAAACATAAAATTATCTGGTCCCAATTTCAGTAGAGCCACGCTGAGAAGCCCCGTATCAAAAGAATGAAGCAGTAAGCACTCAGTGCCCTCCCCTCCCGCGCCTCCACTGCTTTGGAGATGTGGAAGAAGTGATCCCAATCTCCAGATGCCAGGTGCTTTCTCGGAGGTGGAATATATTAACGATAGGCTGAGCAGGGTGCCCACCGTGGGCGGCATCCAGGAAATGTAGGTGCTGGGCATGTGCCATCTTGGTAATTCAGGGCAGAACAATGCCTGTGCCTGACTGTGGTTCAGAGGAGGTGTTTGTAGCCTGTTTTCTGTTCCATGATGGCATGTGGAGGATAAAAGGTGCCCAGCTGCTCACTATCAGGCTAAGAGGATCTGCAGTGGAACCAGATGCCTTCTTTGAGGACCTGCACTAGAAACCTCTTGGAACTCACTCCCATCATGGGAGGCAAGGAAGTGGCATACTATTGCCCGGTGCCACAAAATGCTTCCCTCGGTGGCACTCTGCCAGGTGGTGGGGTGGCAGGCGGTGATGGGCCCCGTGAGGGACTGAACACACATAGCTGCCGACGGCTGGCCACTGCCGTGAGCAGCTTGATGCCAGAGACACCAGGCCTCTCAGAACAGCCTGAGCATCAGGAAATGAGAGCCTAGTTGGCAGGGTTTGCCTAGGGGCCAGGCCTGCAGGGGAGAAGGGATGTCGCCAAGCATTGTACCAAGAGAACCAGTTCATCTCTCTATCTGCTGGCCACTCCCCTCCCCTGGTGACTAGATCACCTATTTTGGCATATTACTAGGGTGACCACTCATCCCTGTGTACACCTATGATTCTGGCATCCTTATTAGTAATGCCACCTTTCATTTCCAAAACATGTCACTATTTAGAAAATAAATTACATAGTCTATTAACTGTACTTTAGTTTCCTCAAATACTATAGTTTTTTTAGGGATGGGAGCATTATATTTAGAAAGGATTTTGGTACAAAATAGGCCACATCTTAAAATATATCATTAATTGAATCCCAAGAGTAGCAAAAGGGTAGTCAGTTCATACTAACTTAAAAAAGCCAAAAACAAAAGCATGTTTTCTGAGCAGTTAATTTTTGATAGGAAAACAGGGAGAATTAATTAAAATCCCTTGAAGAAGAAAAATCTCTTTAGTTTTAAGTTTCAAGCTTCCTGCCCAATCTCTGCAAATTCTAGTGGGAAATGAAATAGCTGGGCAGAAGAGAGGGGAAGCAAGGGACTAGGGTAATCCACAAATGAGAAAATTAGTTTGAGTCACTGGGCTGTGTAACAGGGATAATCCTCTATGTAGACGGCTGATTTTTCTAAAGTCAGCTCTACAGAGTCTGCTGGTGCTCTGGGAATTAGCAAGTCAGTGCCACTCAAGATTTATCCTCCTAGAGTCGCTCTTGGTGGGGAGACCGCAGGGAGAGGTTCCTTTCAGCCAGAGATTAAAGCGCCTCTGTCCCTGGTGTCCAGGGGTTTTGTTCTCAAGATGAGAAGGGGAAAAAGAGAGAACATATGAACCTACATTTGTTTATTTTCTTTCTTTTCTTCCCTCTCTTCAACTCCCTTGTTCTCAGACTGATTTATAAAAGCAGGACTGTCCCACCCCTCCCCCAGTACAGGCAGAGGCTTTGTGACACCAGTGGTTATCATTATGTGATTGGTGTAGAATGTGGATTTTGGGAATGTGTCACTGGGGTATCTTGCCACAGCAGCAGAACTGGAGTGATTCAATAAGCAGTGCAGCAGACCTTGATTTTCAAAAGTTCCTTATGTCATTTCCTCTTTAACAGCAGATTTTGTGTGATTTTTGTTCGTCTTTCACATCTTCAGTTTTGCCATTTGAAAAGACTAACTACATTTAAGGTGATGCAAAGGAGCAAGTTAAAAGTTAAATGAGCTTTTAAAAAAGTTAACTCTTGAAATCTAGGCTATTCCTTATATATGTGTTTATTCCTTACATAAAGTAAAAGTGGCTCAGTCGTGTCCACTCTTTTGACAGTCCATGAAATTCTCCAGGCCAGAATACTGAAGTGGGTAGCTGTTCCCTTCTCCATGGGATCTTCCCGACTCGGGTTGAACCCAGGTCTCCCGCATTGCAGGTGATTCTTCACCAGCTGAGCCACCAGGGAAGCCAAAGAATACTGGAGTGGGTAACCTATCCCTTCTCCAGGGGATCTTCCCCAACCAGGAGTCAAACCGGGGTCTCCTGCATTGCAGGCGGATTTTTTGCCAGCCGAGCTGCCAAGGTATCTGTTCCTAACAGGAGGGATGACATTGATTTGGTCCCACTTTAAATGGAATCAAAATGTCTGGGTTTAGGGAATGAGACTGAATAGAAGTTCTCCTGTCTTTTCCATTTTTATTCATCAGAGGGAAAAGATACAGTTGGTTTTGAATTAAATATAGATTTCCAAGAGACAGACCATCATGTCGGAAAATTTAACATTGAGGTAATTGTAAAACAATGTCTACGCTGTTTTGCTATATGGATGACAGAAGAGACACACTGGAAAAGAATTATTTTTAATGAAATGTAGCTGAAAGATTGCTTTCAGAGCATTTAGTATTCTCAGATATCCACTTGGATGATGCAGGCTGAACTGTACCAATCTCAGGTCAGATTACCCAGTGGATGTTGGTAAGTTCTGTGTAATTATTATTTATCTGTAAAGATGTTTATACAGATATTAACCTGTAATGGAGATCTGTACCTTTGCTTAATCACAGGATTTTAGCTTTCTTATTTTCTCTTAACATAAAATCAAGGAAGGAAAAAGGTGTCCCACCTTGTACCCTCTCTCCTCTCGAGTTTCATGTGCTAGTGCAGTTAGTGGCTGTTCGGAAGCCATCCTGCATATAATGTGGTTAGTTAAGTGCTCTAATGCCCCAGTTATCCAGTTAGTCACAGGCAGTACGGTGGGGATTTGGTTAGTGGAGTCAAACAGAGAAGCAGTAATCTGATTAACCAGTTGCTTTCTGAGACTGTTGGCTAAGATGGTGGCTGTGGAATTAAGCAGATCTGCTAGATGAGGCAGACTGTAGGAATCCACTGCTTTCTCCTTCACAGAGAATGCCCTTTGTAGATGGTCTTGAACTTGCTGTATCTTTTCCAACATGTAACAAGGTCAGAAATGGCCAGCTGGCTATGGACCAGATTCCCAGTTAGTCCATTTGTTTCTCTTAGGGCCAATCTGCTTTTTCCTCTTTTGCAGCTAGGATGTGAGTGTAGGGCAGTAGATGGAGGGGCCAAAAGACCCTTCTAGTTTGGCAGATGATTTCCTCAGGTCTGCAGGTACAGAAAGGACTATTGCAGTAAGGGGGCTTTGTTTTAAAGGTCATGCTACTGAGTGTCCAACTGTGCAGTGTAGAAGCACCGGACCTTGCTCCTCTTTCATACCTCTTCTGACCCTGCCCCAGATACCTCCTCTTCCTCTCCTGGTTTCTCCTTTTCTGTCTTTCATCATGGAACAGTGGTGGTACAGTGGTATTCTCTTCTTTTAGACATCCAGCCTTCCAGACTTGGGACTCTGAGGATTCTCCACAGAGGATGCAATTGGGTACAGAGTGGTTTCTGTTTGCTCCTTCTGTTAACCACTTCAGAACAATGCCCATTGTCTTTACCTGTAGGTTTGGATTGGTGCAAATGTTCCTGAAACAGAAGGCAGCTGGTTCCCTTTGGTTCATCTGCGCATCTGCTGCCACCTAGCGGTTGCTTCTCCTTTGGCACCCTGTGTAAAGTTGAGGGGCTGTCATGGACAGTTCTGTAGTGCCTTTTATCTCTGTCTCTGTTTTTCCCCCTCTCAGACCTAAATTGTCCTCTTTTTCTTTTTGTCCTCTTTTTTTATATCTTTGTCCATCACATATATACAAAGCTTCCTTTTGTTTTACTCCTGGGTCAGAAAAATCTGGAAATGAATAGCTGGCATAGGACCTTTTCAGAAACCTGGAATCCACTAACAACATCCCTGTTTGTTCTGTTTCTCTCTTCGGTGACATGAAGTAGTATCTTACTGCAGGGCTATGAGATGGTGGGGGGGGTGGGGGGAATGAAGGATACTGCCAATCCAGGACAGCTCTGAATAGAAGAAGCTTTGAAGATGAAATTTCCTTAGCTGCTCAGTTGCCCATCTCTCAATATTTCTTGTGTACAGGGTCAGGCATTAATAATAACTAAACCTTATTGAGCAGTTACTATGTGCCAAATGGTGTTCCAGGTATGTTACACTTATTAACTCCTTTAATCTCTTAATGACCCAGTGAGATGGAGTATACCCCTTCTAAGGTGAGGAATTTGTTTCCAGGCTGATCAGAGTTTCTTTTTCTTTTTCTTTTTTTTTGGCCACCCCACATGGCTTGCGGGATCCTAGTTCCCAAGATTGGGAAACCAGGGATTGAACCTGGGCCAGCAGTGAAAGTGCCAAGTCCTATCCACTGGACTGCTAGGGAATTCCATCAAAGTTATGTTCTTTTTTTTAAACACAAATTTTAAAAATTGTTATTTATTTATTGGTTGTCCTGGGCCTTCTTTGCTGTGCACTGGCTTTAGCAGTTGCAGCTCGAAAGCTCTAGAGTTCAGGCTCAGTAGTTGCGGTGTACAGGCTTAGTTGCTCTGAGGCAAGTGGAATCTTCTGGGACTAGGGATCGAACTGGTGTCCCCACCACTGCAAAGTGGATGCCCATTCACTAGACCATCTGGGAAACCCTCAAAGTTATGTTCCTAGCCATTATGTTTTGCTGCCTCTTCAAGGCACAGACACCCCGAGTGCTAGCCCCAGGAAACAGGGCTATGGAGACACAAGCCTTCTCCACAGCACTTCCTCAGCCTGCAGGACACTGGGGCTGGTAACTGAGGCCCCAAAAGGAACTCTCCAATGTGCTGACTCCAAGGACGTGCTTCTGGCCCTGTCTCATTTCAGACAGAGTGAGCACAAAAGATAAAAATAACCAAGTCGGTGGGCTTTCGTTTTCTCTCGGGCTGTCCCTTCCCATGTTGTTTGGAGGTGATAAGAATGCCCAGAGCTAGCATTTTGATACCATTTTACAAAAAGAAACACAACTCCATCACACAGGGTAAAGAACCAAACCAGAAGTTTATTTGTGCTTTTGAAACCAGCCAAAGCAACCAGCAAATTCTTCCTCCAAAGGCTTCCTTCTCTCTCACCTTCTCTGAGACGAGCCTGTGGAAAAGGCAGAGGTGGGTGTGTGGACACGTTGAGCAATAGCTATGCGGAGGCAGGTTAGTAACAGGCCGGCTGAAGAGGCCTCTTCTCACTTGTCTTATGGTGGTTTACGTTCACCGTGCAGGGGTGTCAGTGGCTTGGGGGGGGGTGGTGGTGGTGGTGGTGGGCTGGCAAGGGTAGGGAGTGGGCTCTCCGTTTCTTCATAAAGGCAGGGTAGAGAGAAGGATGTGTGTCCTAAAGGGGGAAACACATGAATCTGCTTTTATGATTCGAAATATAGAAGATATAAAAGGATATAGAGTGAAAAGTGTCTCCCTCCTACCCTGTCTCACAGTCATGTGATTCTGTCGTTGGAGGCAAACAGTGTTATCATCATCTTTCTCCTTCCAGTGATATCTCATACAGTCTCATACATATAGAAGCAACGAGACTCCCTTTTTTACACAGACGGAGCAAATTAGACCTACCCTTTACTACTTTTTTTTAAACTTACCTACATATCTCAATGTATTCCATAGGTGTGAAGTGCTTTCTTTTTTTTTCTCCTTACTGTTGCATAGTATTCAGTTCTATGAATTACTACAGTTCCTTGGGGAGGTCTCTACTGAACGTTTAAGTCATTTCCAGTGGTTTGCTATTACAGGTAACCTTGTGTGTATGTTATTTCGCCTGTGTGCAAGTGTACCTGTAGGATAAACCCCTAGATGTGGAATTGCTGGGTCAAAGAGAATGAGGAGAGAAACAAGTTTGTCATTAAATAAATGACAGAGTGAAGTAGGGAGAATTTATTTAGATTTGAAGAGAAATTCCAACTCTTCTGCATTCAGGGCCTAGAAATGGAGTCCTCACTGGGAAAGTCATAAAGTCAGACCTTGAGTGAGAGGCGCGGGGTGGCGCCTCGTGATTGCACAAGGGCATTAGAGAGTGAGAGCTCTCCTTATGCAATGTCCTAAAGGCGCAGCTAGGACACGGCTGCTGCCACTCGAGTGGCCCTGGTCTGGAAGGCCCCGAGGCCCATCACTGTCACTGTCACCCAGGCCACCGCTCACCCCTAGCAAGAGAGGCAGCTCCTGTTTCAGGTTGGAAGACGGAGCCTTGGTGTCCTCCACCACCATCCTAATTCTCATCATGCTGTTATCCCACCCAAAGCACGCACCCACTCTGCTGCTTAACGTGGTTACTGTGGTTCTTGCTCATAAAGTGCAACCCATAGTCTTTTTGTTTAGTTGCTAAGTCATGTCTGCCTCTTTGAGGCCCCATGTTCTATAGGTCCTCTGTCCATGCAATTTCCCAGGCAAGAGCACTGGAGTGGGGGGGTTGCGATTTCCTTCTCCAGGGGGTCCTTTCGACCCAGGGATTGAACCCGTGTCTCCTGCATTGGCAGGTGGATTCTTTCTGCAGAGCCATCAGGGAAGCCTGTATTCTTAAATACCTGAAAGTTAAGTTGATTATGTTCCACAGGAATCCTTATACTTTGCCAATCATATTGCAATACATGGGCATTTGGGGCAGATGTTGCCCAGGATTTGAGAGCTGTGGATAAAGAAACCCAGATCCATCCTTGTGGTAAACATTCTTAATTGCTCTCCAATATTTATTCTCTCCTTTAAATTTACTAATGCCTCCCCTCCTCCTGACCACTCCACTTTTAACCTGGATACAGGTTCTGCCTAGAAGAAACTTTCTTTGTAGCTTGGTATGTCTGTATATCCGAGTTCCGACCGATGGGGTATAAGCAGAAGTAGCGTGGGCAACATCTGTGAGGTGTCCTTAGGAGAGAGGTGCGTGTCTCCTTTCTCCTGTTGGGTAGGATACTGACATGATAGTTGGAACTGGAGCATCCATCTTGGGCCATGAGGTAACCATGGCAACGCTGACCACATGCAGGGTGGCAAAAAGAGAAGGTACCTGGGACCTGAGCACCTTGGATTACTTACCTCGATTCTTACAGAAGAGAAAAATAAATTTCTGTGTTAATGAAATCACTGTTATTTTGAGTTTTCTGTCACACATAATTGAATCTAATCCTGACTGACATAGTCCCCCAATTTAGGAAAAACAATTACAGACTTAGCTTCTTTCAATGGTAAATTACGGTCATCACTTTTGGAAATTAAGAAAAGTTACTTCACTGGCACCTCTCATCCTTCACAGAGAAATGAAGGCATGGCCAACAAATCTATTGGTATAGTTCTGATACCTGGGCTTCATCTTTCTTCCACTTCAAAGGCAGTCGTGAGATACTCCTTTGGAACAATCCCAATGAGGCTGTTCAGTTCTCCGACCCACCAGCCATACATACTATATTCCTGAAAAATGAAAAGAGGATGGTTTCGGTTGGAATTTAGTCATGCTTCTGTTAATCTTAAGTAATCTGTTAATGATCACATCGGAGAGTCTGTTGGGTGGTTTCTTTGTTGATACTATCAGTACAACTCATTAAGACTCCTGATGGGATTACTAAAAGTTATCTAGGGCTTGCCTGGTGGCTCAGTGGTAAAGAATCTGCCTGCCAAAGCAGGAGACACAGGTTTGATCCCTGATCTGGGAAGATCCCATGTGCTTCAGAGCAGCTAAGCCCGAGTGCCACAGTTATTGGGCCTGAGCCCACATGCCACAGTTACTGAAGCCCAGGTGCCCTAGAGCCTGTCTCATTGCACACTGAAACTGCAGAGCAGCCCCTGCTCCCCGCGACTAGAGAAAAACCTTCACAGCAGCGAAGACCCAGCAGAGCCAAAAAAATCAATAAAAAATTATTTTAAAAGTTATCTAGAAGCAAGCAAGCAAGCTCTGCTCTCCTTTCGCCCTCTTTCTGTCTACGTTGCACATTTAGCACATTTGGTGCCATGGCTGAACCTGAAGAGCGTGTCTTTTACCAAGCAGAGTGGAACAGCTTCTTTGGGGAAAGCTGGGCACACCCCAAATTGCCAGAGCACTAACGTATGCAGGGAGTCAGGTCATAGTTCAAATCAATAACATTTCCCAAGCTTCTTCCTTGTGCAAAGTGCTGTTTGAATTCCCATGAGATCGGTGAGAGTCAGAACACTGCCTGCTCCCCGGAGTTCACAGCACAGAGTAATGGGCTTTGGAGTCAGACAGACTGGGATCTCATCCCTACTTGGTCATTTAGTAGCCATGTGACCGGAGGGTCTCCTGGCTTTAACTTCCTCTTCTGTAAGAGTTGGGATAACATCACCCCTCCCCTCTGTGGTGGGGGACATAAGTGATGCCGCGGAAGTGAAAATAATTCAGTGTCTGATACATAGTAGACGCTGTAAACATTAGATGCCTCCCCTGGAATAGGTGGGAGGTTGACAAGCATGTCAATAATAACAGGCAGGACATGACAGGCAGGGAGGAGGCTAACAAGAAGTGGATTGAGAGGGTTTAAAAGAAGGGCAGTGCAGGGTTGCAAACAGAGCTCCTGGAGTGCAGAAGAGCTGCTCAGAAGCACAGCGGCTGAGGGGCATTACAGAACTACTCCTGCAAGCACTAGGACATGCTTTCCTTTGGAAGGAAGGTGTTTAGGAATACAAGGGAAGTACGTGTGTTCTACTTCCACTGGATCTATCTTTTGCACAGCTGACTGCTGAGATCTAGGGGAAAAAGAAAGAAAACCAAGTTTTTGACACAACAAAATTCTGGGTCAACTGATTAGCTTTTTGTTTCTTTTAGTGGATCTCCCCTCTTCCAACTCTGCCTCTCTCCTGACTCTCAGCAGCTGACCTCTTTTCTACTTTCAAAGGGAAAAGAGAAGCTATCAGATCTGTCAAGCTTCAGCTACCAAAACAGGAACTTATCTGTATTGACAATCACTCTTCTGTTCAATTAAAGTGGAGGTAACGTCCCTCCCCTGGTTATGCACTTGTAACTCTCTGCTTTGTTTCTTAGAGACCAGGTTCTGAGAAGTCTGATGCCTGCCTCTAATGTAAATGGCTCCTTCCATCAGCACTGAAGTGTATTCAGGTTTCTTTCGTCTTTGAAAACAATTATTAAATAGTTCCTACCACATGTCCGTGGACTTCCCTGGTGGCTCAGTGGTAAAATATCCACCTGCCAATGCAGGAGATGTGAGTTTGATGCCTGGGTTGGGAAGATGCCTTGGAGAAGAAAATGGCAATCCACTCCAATATTCTTGCCTAGGAAATCCCATGGACAGGGGAGCTTGGCAGGCTATAGTCTGCGGGGTTGTAAAAGAGTTGGATACAACTTAGCGACTTAAACACCACCACATGTCTACTTCCTATTTAGCCTATCTATGCAAACTGCCAATTCACAGTCAAATTTATTGAAATAATTTATTTCATTTACTGCCCCAACTTCTTGCTTTCTATTCACTCTTTGAGCCAGTGTAATGTAAATGCTTTTGCCTTCATCGCTCCACTTACGCTTCCTGCTGCTGCTGCTGCTAAGTCACTTCAGTCATGTCCGACTCTATGCGACCCCACAGACGGCAGCCCACCAGGCTCCCCCATCCCTGGGATTCTCCAGGCAAGAACACTGGAGTGGATTGCCATTTCCTTCTCCAGTGCATAAAAGTGAAGAGTGAAAGTGAAGTTGCTCAGTCGTGTCCGACTCTTAGCGACCCCATGGACTGCAGCCCACCAGGCTCCCCCATCCATTGGATTTTCCAGGCAAGAGTACTGGAGTGGGGTGCTATTGCCTTCTCCGCTTACGCTTCCTATAGCCTCCTTATTGCTCAAATTCTGTGAGTGCTTTTCAATCCTTAACTCTAGCAGTCCTGGCACTATAGATGTTTCTTGAGGTGTTTTCTTCTCTTAATCTCTATAGTTATACTCTCCTGGTTTCCCTCCTACCTCTCTGATCGCTTCTTTTCATTCTCACCTTCCTTTATCCCTCCTTTTCCTGTGATTTTCCAGGGTTTTGTCCTGGCCTTCCAATTTGATGTGCTTTCCTTGAGCAATCTTACACACCTCCTGTGTAAGTGACACAACAGTAGCTCCAGCCAGGATCTAAGGATTGGATCCCAAAACCCAAGTGCATATTCCTCAAGCTTCTCAGTCTCACTCTGTCCTAAATTTAACCATCATGTTGCCTCTTTCTCTGTTTCCATTTCCGAAGTATCTTTACCACTTGTGTTCTCTGTCTCAGTGAGTGGTACCGCTATGCAGTCAATTACTCAAGCCAGAAACCCAAGAGTCATTCCCAGTTTCACCCTCTACCAATCAGTCCTCAGTTCAGTTCAGTTCAGTCACTCAGTCATGTCCGACTCTTTGCAACCCCATGAATTGCAGCATGCCAGGCCTCTCTGTCCATCACCAACTCCCAGAGTTCACTCAAACTCACGTCCATCAAGTTGGTGATGCCATCCAGCCATCTCATCCTCTGTCGTCCCCTTCTCCTCCTGCCCCCAATCTCTCCCAGCATCAGGGTCTTTTCCAATGAGACAACTCTTTGCATGAGGTGGAAAAAAGTACTGGAGTTTCAGCTTTAGCATCATTCCTTCCAATGAACACCCAGGACTGATCTCCTTTAGAATGGACTGGTTGGATCTCCTTGCAGTCCAAGGGACTCTCAAGAGTCTTCTCCAACACCACAGTTCAAAAGCATCAATTCTTTGGCGCTCAGCTTTCTTCACAGTCCAACTCTCACATCCATACATGACCACTGGAAAAACCATAGCCTTGACTAGACGGACCTTTGTTGGCAAAGTAATGTCTCTGCTTTTGAATGTGCTATCTAGGCTGGTCAACTTTCCTTCCAAGGAGTAAGCGTCTTTTAATTTCATGGCTGCAGTCACCATCTGGAGTGATTTTGGAGCTCCCAAAAATAAAGTCCAACACTGTTTCCACTGTTTCCCCATCTATTTCCCATCAGTCCTCACGTTCTGTCAGTTCTCTTTCCAAAATATCACTAGACTCCATCCATTTCTCTCTATTCCCATTGGCAACAGCTTAGAGTCATGCCACTGTCCCCTCCTGAAGACTACAGAAGCAGTATCCAAATTGGTCTCTGTATCTCCATTCTTATTCTCCAATCTACTCTTCATTCTGTAGCCAAAATCTTTCTAAAAGGCACATTGATAATGTCACTGCTTTGCCTAAAATCTTTGAGTTCCTACTGCCTATTGTCAACTTCTTAAAAAGATGGACAAGACCTTGCTTGAACTAGTCCCACTCATTGTCACTTATCTCCTAAATCTAGTGAGCTCTTAGTAAAACAGAGTTTGTCTCTGCTTCTCCCCTGGGCCTCAGGCTCTCACTGAGGAGCCTTTCCTGTGCCTGTTTAGCCTCCACTTCCCCCCTCCCTTCCAGGGGGCTCACTCCTAAGCAGCCCTCAGATCCCAACGGCTAACTCTCTCTGGCCTCTCCAGAGACCCCTTGCTGCCACTCTGACTGGGTGGGGGCCCCAGCTCTGTGGTCCACAGCGCTGTGCTCTGTGCTTTTCCAGAAAAGAATTCATCATCTGCCGGCCTTTGTCTCAGTGCCAGTCACTAGGTGGAAAGTTCTGTGGGAGCAGACACCTTGATGGTTTTGTTTGCTTTTGTATTCCCACATTCAGCATGGTGCCTGGCACAGAATGGGACCCAAAAAACCTTGTTAAATGAGGTTATGAAGGGACTTCCCTGGTGGTTAAGATTCCTTGCTCACAAAGCAGAGGGCACAGATTTGATCCCTGATTGGAGAACTAAGATCCTATGTGCCTTGCAGCCAACAACAACAACAAAATGAGATTATGAAGAAGTGAAGGGGGAGCAGTGGGAATTTACACTCTCAGTTGAGCAAATTTAGTTACAGCCAACTCCAAGATACTCCCTGGTGACTGTGGCAGGAAGAGAGCAACTGCCTTTAGAGACAGTTTCCCAAATGGCTCCCTAAATACCATGAAGACGCCATAAGAAGTGAGACTACTGAGCTGATCCTAAAAGGAACAGGGTATTAGCATTTAAAAATCATCTTAAATGAATGTGCCCGCCTCCTTCCCTCACTGTCCCCACTGCATCTGCTCGTTGCCCCCTTCCCCAGGAGGGAGGCCAGCTTCCCCCTACAGCCCACATTGCTGTATGGGAAATTACCCAGAATTCCTCAGCCTATGCCTGTCAGGACATTCTGTTTTTATAATAGTTATTTTTTGGCCACACCATAATGCTTGTAGGATCTTAGTTCACCACCAGGAACTGAGCCCAGGACAGCAGTGAAAGTTGCAGTACTAACCATTGGACTACCAGGGAACTCCTATGTTAGAACATTTTTAAGCTCCTCTTGATACAAGTTATGTTGCTATTTCCCAGCACTGAAGTTAGGGCAGTTTCTGCCTTAAGTTTCCCTATAGTGTTGCCTCCCACTAGCATGTTGCTGCAATGGCCATGTAGACCAGGGTCCTGCTGTGTGGAGGGGAACGCACGCTCTGTCTTAGAAATTCTAGCTTTAGCTTTTCTGCTGTCTCACTGGAGACAGTGGGCACCGTGTGGTCTGACAGTCATTTGAGCAGTCAGCTTGCTTACACAGGTGTGAGGTGTGGTCTTCTACCTGCCAGATGCTGCCACCTTCATCACCTGAGGGGCTCAGCGCGGGCATTCTTTCCCCAGGGACCATTCAAGACTTCTGGGTCTGACTCATGCTTGGCAGCATCCTGCTTTAGCTGTAATGCCAGGAGTAGAGACTGAGCCTGGGGAAGGTGCTGTCTGCCAACTCGAACAGGGTGCGAAGAGGAGGCAGACGAGGCCCAGCAGGACACCTGCAAAGGCTGGGCTCCCAGGCAGTGCGCCCTTGCTCGAGGGGAGCGCTGACCCTGCCGAGCACAGATGTAGTAGTCTCACCACAGCGGTGAGAAGTGGGATGAGTGGAATCAACTCTCTGCCCTTCAAAACAAAAAAGCAGAAGTGTAAGGAGGATGGCGCAGTCTCAGAGACCATATGCATCCTGCTGTGGGAGCCTAGGAGTTTAATCAAAGCACCTATAGGTCTTGGGATCTGACTGGCTTTTCCAGATTTCATCCCTTGGCTGGATACTCAAGAAAGGCTGCAAGGCTGAGATGTTTAAAGCATGAATGGAAAATTTCTAGCCTTCTCTTCTATCACCGCCCCCCACCCCCATGCATTGCTCCAGCCCAGTCTGAACACCACGAGGTATTTTAAAATAATTTCTACTTTGATGAATTGCTGGGGAGTCCACAATTGCTCATAATCAAAGGGAGAAAAATGCAAATGAGATCCGGCCGAGAACTATCACCACCAAACGTTTATTTCACTGCACAGTGCCAGAAAGAATTAAAACAACATTAAACTCACAGCAATCATGTTTAAGCCCTCGTTTCCAAGTGCCAAATTGCACCACTCTGGATCATACAGATGTTCGTTAATTATGCTAATTTTTATTAAACTATTAAAATGGAGAGAGTACTGGCTCAGTCAGGCAGACCCCAGCTCTGAATGAACTCTGCTCTTGTCTAGAGGTGCTAATTTACTGCATTTTTATTAAGTTGCTGATTCTTGGATTTTAGTTTTGGGATGGCAGAGATAACTGAATTCTTGGGATCAACATTTTCAACAAAGTTTGACTTCTTTTTGCCCAGATGTTTGGAAGGACTGACTGGAAAAATGCCTGAGTTGGTCCCAGGAGACCTGAAATCTTCAATGCAGAAATGTCTCTACTTTCAGTCAAGGGTTGGGGGGTGGTGCATACCTACCAGAGACAATTTAGGGAATCAGACCTGTATAGGCTCCCTGCTCCGTAACTCTATACACGGTGTGTGGCAGAGCTGAGACAGTAATTATACGAAATGGTTAATTGAAGATGCTTTGGATAAGAATATGAAAAGCTGTTTAAAAAACAAACCTTTTACATCAGTGCTTGCATCTTGCCACAAAATCTTTTAAGAAGCCACTCAATGTGTTTTGTTCTCATTATAAATATTTCTAGGCATGATTAAACGTCTGTTTGCCTCAACATCAACCCTGCCCCATCTCCTTGAGCCTCTCAAATGACGGAGTCTTAAAAATGAAGTCAGTTATTTGGACTCCGTTAATCTGGTTGGAGATGCTCTTGGCCTGGATGAGCAGATTATTGGGGGAACCTGACATAGGCACAGCCTTCACCATCAGCAACAATCAAAAGTGTTTATGGAGGCTTGCACACCACAATAAAAGGATTTATGCTGCTAATCTCCATCAACAAGGGAAAAAAAAGCCCCACCAAACCTGCCATAAAAAGAACAGCAAATTCTATCAACGAAAAGCAGTATGGCCACCAACCACGGGCACTCTGCACAGCTTGGCTCTGCCTCCAGTGGTTTCCTATTGCTGTTTATGGCCTCAAGACTATCATGGCCCTCCTCGGTGCTCCTCCTGTCACAGGGCCCTGAGTCCCTGTGTGGCACTGCAAATACCCTGTCAGTAGGTGTCAGGGGATGTCAGGGGGAAAACCAGCAGGCGCCTATCATAAGCCTTAAAAGAGATTAAATACCCCGACTCCATGATTGCTACATTTTAATTTCTCTCCTCCCTGCTGGTTCCTATTTGTATACGCTCTTCCATGGCTCCCCTGGAGTAGCACAGACATGACCTGGAATGACCATCCTGTCTTGGGATGAGAATTCAATTTCTAGGCTCAGTGAATCCTAAGCTGTTCCAGCAAAAGGAAATCGCCATCCTCCAGGGCACAGATTCTTAAACTGGAGTCTGTGAACCCCTGGTGTGTCTGGATGGACGTGAAGGGATCTTAGAATTCCTTGAAACTGGTGTAAAATTTGTATGCACGTGTACATGTGTCTCGTCCCTTGGCTGAGGTCCCAGACCTTTCATCACATTCTCAAAGGGTTATGAACCCTCTGTTGTTTTATCAGTCAGCACTTCAGGGGGAAAATACATGATCTTTTTGGCCTGGATCGGCACTTTGACCCAGTGTGGCCATCTTCCCGCTACTTCCCTCTTTTAAAACACAAAAGGAAAGCAAGAATCTTGCCATGCTGGGTTTCCAAGGCTTCAGCCTTCCAGTTGCCAAGTCTGTTCCTGCTTCAAAGGCTGACCCAGCTTGCTTATCCTTTCTAAGGCCCCATCTCTTTAATGTGACTTAAAAGTTGTGGTGTCTTCTCATAGCTTCCATTCAAATCCACATGATGGCTTTTGCAGCAAGCTGCTTGACACCCTCTTTTCCCCTGAGAATGTTCCTAATGGAAACGTTCTCTTTTCACATTGAATTGAGCTTCAATAAGCCTCTGTGGAACAAGATTCCCAGAAAATGTCTCATACTTTTGTTCTTTTAACCATCAAAGTTCACTATATCAGTGCTTGTAAACAGGAGAATTCTTCTTCAAGAGAACAATCAATCAGCCCCTAACATGAAAGATCAATAAATGCTTGATATATGTCTAAGAAAGACCAATCAATCACAGAACTATTGGTTTAGGGTTGCTTATTTCTCTTATTAGTGCTTGTGCATCATACATGATCATTAGTAAAGATGGGAAATTTGAATTCCAAAGCAGAGTAGATAGTAATATTCATTCCAAGGTCAGCCAAAAATACCCTGTTTTTACTCTGGGTTGGACTGCAATATCTCTACTGAAATTCAGCTTTGGAAATTTAATGCTTTCTGAGGCTATCAAAAATTATTAAATAAATTGAGGTGTCTAACTCAGCACCGTTCCAATTGCTGAGAAAAACAGTTGTTCACCATAGACAAACAGGTGCCCGTATTTCAGGACAAACGGTTTTATGAAGAGCTTTTGTCGAAGGAGAAAGGAAGTGGTCAGTTGGGTCGACAGTGGATTAGTGCTGTTGGAACCTGTGAAAGGATCTGAGCCCAACACTTGGCTGAAACCTTGGGTAGCCTGGCGGTCTCTCCAGGCTGTTTCACACCGTGTTTAAAGTTCTTGGCAATCGTTTTCTCTTTTTTCTATTATTCAAAGTTTTGGTCTATAAATCATAATAAAAATGAATCATTAAATTTGCCTCAACTGAACTAGTTTTATTTATTGCCATATTTCAGGGAACCTGCTAACCTGGACATTGGTGAGCCTGTATCCTGGGCTGGGGATAGGGGCTTTGAGTATAAGAAAGCGGACACATAAAGGTGGGTGGCCAGCGACTGCAGCTGGGAAGGGAGCACATGGCAACTCCACAAAGCTCACTCTGGCTAGAAGCTGAGAGTTCTGAGAAGTGCAATGTGTCAGCTGCATGGAGGGTCTGAGAGCCCTGAGTCCAGGGGACTACTCAGCTTCAAGTCTGAACTGATGTCCCAGAGGTGTGAGTGGATACCACAAAGTCAAAGCCAGGCAAGGGTGCAGGACTTGTGCACAAGGCAGACACAGTGGACAGTCTTGGTCACGGGAGTGTGTACAAAACACAGAGTGTGCATGCCAGGGAAACCGCCCAGTGAAGAGGGCAGGGGGTGCAGGGCCATGTGGAGAGAGGAATGAGAGAGAAACACACAACTCGAACTCTGCCTAAAGGAGAGAGGAAGCTTAAAGGGAGGGTAAACACTGCAGACAGGAGGAAGCAAGGTGCCCAGTGCAGAATTCAGAAACAATAGAGACAGCACCATTGCGAGCTGATAGGATTGTGATGCCATGTGAGACCGGCCTATTAATATGTATTCCATAAACTGCAGCTCGCAGCCCCGCACAGCTCTGTTTTGCTCTGACCGCAGTACCAGCCTCAGGCACCACAACACAATTTGGAAACAATGTGACGGAAATGTTTAATCTGCTCGGCCCATCTGTGCTGCGTATTTCTCCAGATCTCCCTGAGAGAGGCGCCTTGAATCTCCACATTGCCTTTAATATTCTCCTAAATCACCTCCCCACTGCACTTCAAGGGCCATTGCTACAATATCACAGGTTCATCTAAAGTGCAATGGGGGTGGAGTGGGGGAAGGCGCAGGCCAGGATATTTTTTATTTTAAAATAATTTTCAGAGATCGTCTCGTTTGCTTCCTTTAAAAAAACANCCCCTGCTCAGCCAAGCAGAAGGTAACAGTGCCTGAGGAAGTCCTAAATGGACACTAGATGTCACCAAACACCTCCTTTCCCTCAGAGCCCTGGAATTTAAAAAAAAAAAAAAAAGCCTTCATTTAAAGCAATTGAAGGAATTAACTTATCTGTTTTTATGAGGGTTGTTGTCACATTCAACTAAGCACACTTCAAGAGGAAGTACTGCTGCATTCAGATAATTTTTACAACATACAAATCTCTTCTGGAGGAGATGGGGTCAAGGGAGGGGAAAGGTCTACATTCTTTAAGCAGTCCTTTGAGGGAGCAGGTGAAGAACATTGGGCTTTAAAAATCCCATTATAACAGACATGGTGTTACGTTAACACAATCCAGGTGTGGTGGGGCAGGCCTGTTGCATTCAGGTAACTAGGTGCTGGGTTGGGAGCCACGATCCAGCCTGAATTTAAGTAGCTACGACCCCGTGCTGGGAGCTAAATGTAACCCAGGGTGATGAAATTGGTCCATCCTTATCCACATAAGACCTATGGCCATCTGAGAGCATTGTATGTTCAATATTAAACTTGATCTTGCTTGTAAGGCTCCCTGTTCCCATATCACCTGTACCAGCAGAGAAGACAACCAAAGCATGGTGTGTTGGGGTGCTGAGAATATCTCTGAACCCTGGCTCAGCACCGTGTAAGTATCACCTTTCTTGGCACCCAGTTTGTTGGTCCAAGGCTGCCTTCCATGGGAATAAGCAGCAGGACAAACTCTGGAAGAGCCCAGGGCCAACTCATGAGGTACACCAACATAAGCCCAAGAGATGCAGCCTATCAACTCTGTTTACCTTAAGTGGAAGACCTCTTTCAGGGACCTCTTCCTCGTCAACTGAGAAAGAGTTCCTCTTCTCTCTCATTTGCCCTTATCTGCTGGACAGCTCATGTTACTACTATAAATCACTTCTGGAACAGGAGGCTTAAATTTTAAATGGGTGTTTATTTAAGTTATCTTGAATAGTAGAATAAACACTTTTATTATTTAGAAGGTTCTCTAGTGAGAGACCTTTAAGCCAAGAAGATAGAGTCACTTCTCTGTAAGCTGCAAACTGTGGCTTGACTCAACCAGAGACTTCTTACTGCCCTTTCTCCCACTTACGATAAATGCCCACAGCAGTGCTGGTCCCCAGGAGGGCCTTAAGATCATCAGATAAAAGGAATCGAGCCAGGGCGTTGTGTTACTGCACAGAGGGTGATTCAGCACCTGCCCTGTCATGCCTGGTGCCCAAGCTGAATGGATTTTTGGAGTACACCTGTTGTTGAACCCTTGCCAAGTACTGATGGCCACTAACCCCCAAATCACTTTTCCCCGCTGTTGATGTTTGGAATGTCAGACAGGACTGAGCAGCAGCCGGTGTGTATTTCAAACACAGCAGATGGATTTTTATATTAGCTCCTATTTCATGTTCAGGCAGAGAGACCGCCACACTAAAACCACAGCTTCAGTGCTGCCGCGTTTGCTTCTGTGAGATTAATTCTGTGAAATTAATTGGGACAAGATTGAAAAGGAAATTAAAATGCAGCTGAGTGAACAGGCCTTTCAAACACCTTTTTCCTGCTCTATTCAAACTTGAATTCTGCGGTGGTCGCAGGCATCGTGGGAAGTAATTTACGGGAGGCAGGCTCTCAGGAGCCATCGGTTACGTATGAGGAGGCCTGCACAAGCGCCACAATCTGGAGCCACTGAAGAGCGCTGAACACCCCGCTGTGGCCTGCGTCCTTGCATGGGCGGAAGTGGAGTTCAGTACCCGCACCAAAAGAGCTGTTTAGAAATATCTGGGGCCAAAAGGAATGCATGCACAGCTCTCTGTTATTAAAGTCTCCTTTTAATATATTTGCAACCCAAACTGGAACTCAGTGCATCAAGTGGGCATGCAACTTTGGATCTTAGGAATGTATAGATGTGTTAGGGGAGGCAAGAGGGGTCCTGCTGACTGTGTCTTTGGTTACTGTTTCAGAGCTGGGATACATGGCTCTGGCCCCTCCTCAAAGAAGTTTGAGCTGTTGACCTATTTTGCCAGTGACAAATTCTCTCAGATCAGGAAAGGCATAGTGCATTTCCATGTAAAGTTTCTTCACTGGATGACCTTCTGTTCCCAAGTGAGGACCTTTTGAGCTTTCAAACATCTCTGTGAAGTGTTCTTGGCAGGACAGAATATCTTTTTTTCTCTCTCAATTCACTAATTTATTGAACTCCTAATATGGACCCAACATTGACCTCAAAAATTTTACTTGGTGGTTAATGGAAAAGAGGGGAATATAATCATAGTTATCATCCTAGATGCTAGGCACTTCTTTGCACAATTCTTTAATATAAGTATCACAACATCCTTTAAATAGAAATTGTCCCAATTTTTACAGATGAGGAAACTAAGGGTTAGCAAGATGAAGTGACTTTGTTCAGGGTCACATAAATAAACCCCCTGTTGACAATTTGCTTCTCTAAGGACAGGTGATGGGCATTTGGATACCCAACCAATCAACTTCTCTGAAAAAAAGTTTTTTAAAGGGTAAGTAGCTCTCTTTTTGGGATCATTCCTGCCCCAAAACCCTAGACCCTAACAGATTCTCTTGGCTGGAGGATTCTAGGATTCAGGGTTGGGTCATACTTGGGCAACTATTAAAAAATAGCAAGTGTGGTATATATATGTATACATACACACACACACACAAACACACACTGGGATACTACTCAGCCATAAAAAAGAATGAAATAATGCCATTTGCAGCAACATGGATGGACCTAGAGATTATCAGAGAAGTAAATCAGATAAAGACAAATGAGTTTTCAGGTTAAAAAATAATATGTATGAAAATGAAAAAATGATATGTATGAAAATGATACATATGAAACAGAAATAGACTCTAGACACAGAAAGAAAACTTATGGTTACCAAAGGGGAAAGGGAGAGGGAAGGATAAATTAGAAGTTTGGGATTAGCAGATACATGCTACTATATATAAAGCAGATAAACAATAAAGCCCTACTGTATAGCACAGAGAACTAAGTTCAATATCTTATAATAAGCTATACTGGAAAAGAATCTGAAAAAGAATATATATGTGTAAAACTGAATCACTTTGCTATACACTAGAAACTAACACAACATTATAAATCAACTACACTTCAAAAAACAAACAAACCAAAGGGAAAAAAAAGAGAAAGAACCAGAAGGAAGCAGCAGGAGCCCAAGAATAGTTATTACTCCCCAATTCCCACCACACTTCCTGTTCTCTACCTGCCACTCCCTGCCTTGCAGAATATTTCTCTCATCATACAAAGAGAGGGAAAAGCCAGATGCATTTATGAGGGTCCAAAACAAAAGAACATAGGAGTTTTTTGGTTTAACCTGAAAAAATAATTAAAGCTAAGACACATCTTTGTGTGGAATTTCTTCAGCAGATTTGCAATGTCAGCCTTACCATGTTTGTTTAGACCGGGAATGTCTGAGGTGGAAGGAACCTCAGAGGTCTAACACAACTCCCTCATTTTACAGACAAGGAAACCGCTCCAGGTAAGCTGAGCTGCATCTTGTCTTGTCTCAGGGAAATAGACTTCTCCAGGTTCCTAAGAAGCAGGCTTTTCTTGCTTGACAAAGGTTCTACTGGTCAGGGAGAAAAGTAAAATGCAGATTTCCAGATATCATTTTTCTGGACTAACCTCAAAATGAGTCAGTTCTGTTCTTACAGGTGTGAGAGGCAGGCTGCAGAGGATAACTGACTCCAATAAAGGAAGGCAGCTGGGGTTGCATGCATGCGTGCTAAGTCGCTTAGGTCATGTCCAACTCTTTCAGACCTTCTGAACTGTAGCCTGAGGGCTCCTCTGTCCATGGGATTCTCCAGGCAAGAATACTGGAGTGAGTTGCCACACCCTCCTCCAGGGGANGATAACTGACTCCAATAAAGGAAGGCAGCTGGGGTTGCATGCATGCGTGCTAAGTCGCTTAGGTCATGTCCAACTCTTTCAGACCTTCTGAACTGTAGCCTGAGGGCTCCTCTGTCCATGGGATTCTCCAGGCAAGAATACTGGAGTGAGTTGCCACACCCTCCTCCAGGGGATATCGAATCAGCGTCTCTTACATCACCTGCATTGGTAGGCAGGATCTTTACCACAAGTGCAACTGGGGCTAAAGTGAAATAAATTTAGGATTTATTTATTTATTTATTTATTTTATGAGAGAAAATTTCGGAGATTAGGAGTAACTGAACATCTGAATAGACAGATAGCTGATAATGGTAGTGGAATCTCCTTTTCTATCTGCCTGAATTGGTTCATTTGTGCTTCTTAGAGGCAAGGGAATGGATTGGGTGGCCTTTTAAGGTTGCTTCCTGTCCAAGGACTCTTATTGAGTTAAATAATATAATAAAGGTAAATCCAATCTGAAATGCTCCCCAAGCCAACGTTAACTGGAATGAAATTTTATGAGGGAACCTTCAGTTAAGCTTCTAGCTTCTCATTTCTTTCCCTGACATGCAGAGGTTAGCAACGTGAAGAAGGGAGGCAACCGATGTAGCTTTTAGGGTAAGAAATGTGCTACTATCAACGTAAGAGATGACAACAGACTCAGGACCTTCCAAAAGACAGAGAAAGAAGCTTAATAGAACTGACGAAGCAAGGTACTGCCCCTGAATTAAACTCTGATATATTAGCTTTTAGTAATGGAGGAGGGGAAGAGGGATTGGTTTAAAAAAAAAACCAGATTCGGAAAGGTCTCCATGTTCTTTGGTATCTCAAAATTACAACAGCCCTGGCAACCACAGACAGCTCTGTACTACTGGGCAAGTCACTGCACAGCCCCTTCTAAATGGAGGAAAGGGACCCCCAGTGAGAAGCCATTAACAAAGGCAAAAGACATGCAAAACAAACAAAATAATCATGACCGAGAGAGAAGGCCAGCAGACAGTCTGGCTCTGTTCTCCCCCCTCCTGCTGCAGGCACCTCAGACAATGTAAACAGTTAATTTGTTCACCTGCAGGCTCTGGGCAAACAGAGGCCTGGTCACACCTGAGTGGATAACTCGATTACCCCTGTAATGCCAGCGTGGTAATGTACACAAATTCTATTACACGGCAAACCTTGCTTTCGGGCATTTGAAATACCAATCAGGCCAATGTCCACTCCCTTCTTTGCTTTCAATTTATTCTTAGTGTATTGGAGCTGCACCAGAATGGCACTAAGGTGGGTGCTGAACTCAGAGTCTGGAAGAGATCACTAAAAGACTGTGATCTCAGCAGAGATTGCAGGCCCCCTGCTGTCTCAAAAAAGGTTGGATCTAAATTTGGTTCTAGTTCAAGGAGGACTTGGCGTAACTGCTGAAAGCTACCTTTGATCAGTCCTGGTCTTTTTTCTAACAAGCTCGGGGGTATTTCAGACTGAGACAAACATCTGGCCAAGGTGGTGACATCCACAGAATAAAGATGAGTGGCAAACGATGGGTTAATAACACAATCGGTTTTCAATTTTTCTTTCTGGAGTTCACCTGAGTATGTGTGCCAAGTTGCTTCAGTCGTGTCTGACTCTGCGACCCTATGGACTATAGCCCGCCAGGCTCCTCTGTCCATGGGGTTCTCTAGGCAAGAATACTAGAGTGGGTTGCCATGCTCTCCTCCAGATCTTCCCAATCCAGGGATCGAACCAGCATCTCTTACATCCCCTTTACCACTAGCACCACCCTCGAAGCCCATGGAGTTCACATACTCAACAATTAAAGAAAAAATTGTGCCTGTTTCAAAAGTGTATTTGTTGATATTGATTGCCTCGTGGAGGGAGAACTTTTTAACAAGTTATTTTTTTCAGGGACAGAAATTTATTTCCTTAGTCCACCTGTACAGAATATGAGCAGTCTTTCTCTACAAAGATGATGCTACTGATCCCTCAAAGAGTAATCCATGAGTTCTAAATCTTCACACCCATGATGGATCTGAAATAATCTCTGTCTTTTTTTTTTTTTTGCCTATTGTTTGGTATTTAACACCACCATTTGTGAGGTAGTTAGCTGTGGCTAGGGGCTAACTTTTCGACTGAGGAAGAGAATAAAGTTAGCCCTTGTGGGTTGGATTCACTATCTTGGCCTTACAGCACTTATTAAAATCAACTGATCTAACTAGTTCTGACTCCCTCCTGCATATGTAATTATATTACAGTTTTGTTTATCTATAAATGAAATAAGGCAGCTGACCTAGCTAGAATATTTTCAAAAATATGGTAATGATGTTTTAAGCATCACATAGACCCTTTTAAAAAGATCAAATTTTGATTGGCATAGTTTTGGTATTGTGCCTACTTTATTATATTTTTTAAATTTTGAAATTAGTTCCTGAATCTGAATTTTCAAATAAACTTTGACAATTTTAAAACAATTGGTAACATGTATGATATCATGGGGGAAACGGATTGCCGGTCTAGGTTCGATGCAGAAGGCTTGGGACTGATGAGTGGGGATGATCTGGAGGGATGGTGTGGGGAGGGAGGGGGAAGGGAGGGGGTCCGGATTGGGAACT